>JANTOQ010246920.1:3258-13486 GCA_027564595.1 Bythotiara depressa | reverse complement strand
AGCAAGCAATAAGATAAATGATTTCTAAGAGCGTAAACGATTTGTATTGTACATAAAATCTCTGAAGTACAAAACGTGTATGGGTTAATTTACCAGTTATGATTACTAGTAATATTAAATATGAATTGTTTATCTCCCTTTATCCCCGATACCTCCCTGTCAAATTCTTGGTATAAGTACTTATTCATTAACACCTATTAAACGCTATTCAGCAACTTTATTGTTGACTAATTCATATAGATATGGCTCCAGTGACTTCGATCATACACCGATCAAAACGGAAAGGGTTCTTGCATTTCTTGAAGGATAGACAGGAAATATTTAGGATAGAATAAGTCACGTAGGTGAAGCCATAAAACCCATATTATAACACTCTATAAAGTTATATTAACCGGGCGTGCTTGTTTAATTTTTACTTAATCTATGTGTTTTATATTATTTAATTACTAACACTAATAAACCATTTACGTCATTCATTGGTGTTCATGTAGGTTGCACACAATATTGATATTTCTTTATAGCATTGTGGTACCGCTAAGCCGTACATTCCGTTAAATTGAATTTTAAAAGTTTAAAAAGGTTAAAACGCCTTCTCTTTTTCTTATTACTGTTTCTCATTTAACCTTACGAAATATAAAATAGTGTGTATTTGTCAATATTTCAAATTCTTGATTTGCATACTTTCGTTCAGTTTTCACTTAAGGAAAATATATGATAAAATAGTACTATAAATTATTTACTGGAAGTTCCATGTAAATAAAACGCTTTTGCTCATTGAACCTTGGCGTTTTTGGGGAAAATTCTTCCAGATGGAAAGTAATGATAACTTTGAATCATAAATTCTGCATAAAGTAATATTGCATAAAGTGAAGAAAGTGAGGAATTAAAATATTGTGACTTGGCAGATTAAATATAGCAGAGATTTTGAGTTTCAAGAAGGTGAATAAAGGAGGAACCGATTTACTAATGGATCATGGACACCGATAATAACTTAATAGAACAACTATCTTGATACATATTAATTATCTTTAATTACCTGAGAGCTACCTTATTGTAAATGTATTAGCTAGGCGATAAATGATTGGTAACATCTTCCAAATATTTTGTTTGAAGAAGATTGAAAATATAAAGAGAGAACGTATTTTTATATTTATTACAGCAAAATATTTTTTAATATATTAATAATCACTTCACGGCTACTCAAGATTAATTTAACATATCCACGCAACATTGAGGCGAGTTTGAAACGTTTAACCTAACTGCAAGGAAATAAAGAAATGTTTAAAATTGGTTAGCCAAATAGTGCTTTGTCGTATGTTATGAGACAATTTCAAAATAATCTGTTGTTATTGCAGCTGGATATTTGTTTCGTCTGAATGTTTTTCTCGGGATTTGCCAAATTTATTGTCTCCACCTGTCTATAATACCATTATCAACATTCAATATCAATGTGGATTGACGTAAAGTAATTATAAAATAATGCCCACTCATTCGTTTCTTTCGATGGAATTCATTGACGCGTTAATTAACACAGGCGTGACTTGACATCAGCCATGAGAATTCAGAATCTTGTTGTCCTTCAGGCAGCTACAGGATTGTTTTTTTCTATTTATTTGTTTGTTTGTGCGTATAAATGTTTTTTATCTTTTTATTTTTACTGAGTGAGTCAACGTTTGTAATTTATTATTTCGTGATAATAATAATAAGGAAATTGATGAAGCATTAGAGCCTGATTTTAACCACAATACCTTTTATTACCCAGACAAGTGTGTTTATTGGAAATGTAAGGTAATTCGTAGATTAGTTCAATGTAGTCGGTGCTTTTATAATATGTAATTGATCACGTATACGACTAGAGGAAGTGGTTACATAATTTATGGCATTTTCATGTAGTTTACCCACATGAAATTGGTCTCATTCAATCTCTAATCCAATGATTCTTTCAATCAACAATGCTTACATATTTACTTACTGAATTCAAAATTTATTCTGTTTGCATTATTGCCTTACCGTTGAGTCATTCCCTTTATCCTTTCAATTGCCAATCATTGGTTTGCCTTACTTTATTCAGTAAGTGCGGTAGAAAGAAGAGTCGAAGAGTTATAGAAGCAGGTTTCTAGTTCATAACTATTAGAAAAGCAAGAAAAAAAGAAATACATGGAGGAGAGTGAATGTCAAAACCAAAAGGTGTGGTCAGTAATTACATTTGGTTGTCAATGTCTTAATGTCTTATCTGTCCAACTTTCCAGGAATTTTGAGAACTGTATGGTACATGTCTGAAAAACGTCTGTGGAGAGAGAAAATATCTTAACTCGCCTACCGCATGTATTGAGGCACTAGAGCAACTGTAACATATGTTTGAGTAAAAGTCTCTGCGGAGGAGAGTGCATTTATATGCACCATATTCAGGCTTCGCGGACACTTTAAGGTACATTTCTGAAAGAATTCTCTGCATACTGGTACTGACAGAGGATTAGAAAAATCCCAAAAACGTTTTGCATATTTTGGTTTACTCCAACAATATGTCTGTGTTGTGGTGTAAGATATGATCGGAGTTTTAACCCAGTGGCTATAATTTTATTTAGGACGATTTTGGGAAGGTTGAAAGACGTAAAGTTTGACATTTTCAAATCAAAAACTGATATCACATCAAACAAGGTTGCTTCCCCTTCAGCAAAATTAGAGCAAATTTTTAAAAGAAAAATATGAAATATATAACTTTTCAAATATCTTGGAGACGAGTTAGCGTCTCTAAAAGTTCCTAGCTAGTGTTTTATTGTTAATAGTCTTATTTAAAGGGAAGAAGGTTTAGGTTTCACCACAAGGAAAAACAGACCTCGAACTTCTATGTGTAATACTTGTTGGGTTTTTTCAATTTTGTATATTTATATTTCGTTTCACAGATCATGGCGATGTCACAAATGTTTGGCTCCTCTTCGAACATTTTATATTTTAATTTTGCACGCGTCATTTGTGTATATGGCAATCGAGCGGTGTCTAAATGTTACTCTATAACGAAATGAAATACGCGATGCATATTTTTCTGAACTTTCAGCTACGATAGATTAACAAAATATGCACATTTCACAAAACTGCGCCACATGAGCACATCCGCATATTGCATTATAACAGACAACACTTGTGGCGCATACAAACATATATAAGTATGACCTATGAAAGAGATCTTCATCCGAACTGTGCTGCGGAAAGGACTGGAACTCGAAAACTCTGGGTTGCAAGTAGAACACGCTACCACAGTGCAACAGTTCCACGAAAGATCATATAAGTTCGGCCCGCAATTGTGACCCGTATTTTAAACGATTGTTTTCCATCACCATTGCTATTTTTTCGATGAAGGTAGATAGCGCCTAAAATAGCTTTATTATGCTTCTTCCTTGATTATTAGCGAGAAAACTTTTAGGTGGCCTCAGAAAAAGGCAGCCCATCTTATTTAGGTTTTTTGTTGGTCGAAACTCCATATTTATCTGACAAACGTGAAATTTATGAAATCTTTCATTTTTTGGGCATATAAACAGTACAGAAATACAATATATTCTTAACTTATACTACCCAATTTGTTAATCTGTACCGGAAAATACAGCACGAGATCAAAGATGCAGACCGAGCTTGCGAGGTGTGTATAATTTGACCAAGGGATGTATTCCCGGTTCAGATTAAAGAAGTGGTTAGTATTAGTTTTATTAACTGCTAGAATAATTTGCTTCTTTCATAAGATAGGTCGGGGTATTAAAAATAGCTTACAAAATAACACATTTAGAAACTAAACAAATTCGAAACTAAAAGAAACAATATTTATACCAATACAATTTAACACAATAAAATGTAGTCACGTATAACTTTAAACCTCGTCTGCTGAATCGGAGTAAAATATGTAACGGCAGCAACGTTGTGAACTTTTCTCACCAATGTTTTTTTGAATTGATATATTAAACGCAGAGCTACTTATATTTGCACAACAGAAAATACTATCGTTTGGAGTGAATGATATGAATTATGAATTATATTAACGTTTTTAATGAAACGTGTGAAGCTGGTTGAATATTCGAAATATCTTGAAGGACTTCATAAGTCGAATTACGAGGGCCAGAATCACAAGCACATATTAAATGTGACATTTGTTGTTTAGCTGATGCAGTATGATAAGACTTGAAGTCTGTCCGTGTTTTTATAGCAGTTTAACTGAAAAACGTGTCGTTGTTTAGTTTTGTAAAATACTGTATTTATTCACTATTGTAACCTTATCACTGTACTTTTACGATTCTTTTTGTTGCTATTCTTTTATCGCTAGGGCGGCCTTTCTTTTTTGTTGTCGTTTTTATCCGCCGTTATGGTTTCTATGGGGAAAAGAGTTAGAAAGGCTTCATCCTAATCCCGTGGTCAACGCTGCTTAGCCAATCAAACACGCGCATTTTCCATATTTTCGCATTAGCAATATGGCTGTCAGTTAATAATATAATATATCAAATACCACAGGCCATATATAACATAAGTATAATATAAACAATACAATTTGGGTATGATAAGAACAAACTATTTCTGAAATTGTCGAACACTTCAAAAAAAGTGAAATAAAAATATTTCATTCACTAAAAGATCAATGCGAATTTTGCTGCGCATAATTATTCATAAAACATGAAACATTACAGAATGGTATGGGCTTTACATGTAGGCTTCCGGCATGATTGACAAATAGCTTACCCACTGTAAGTGCGGTTGTATGTCTGTATTCTTCCACCTACTGCTCCGGCAACATCAACCGTACTCAAATGACCACAACCCATTTTTTCAGACATAAATGGACCTACTTCTTGCAACGGTTGAATTGTTTGTGTAACTATAAGGACTGTCTTGTTTTTCAAAATAGTAGTTAAAATTCCTTGTGCTACGTCGTTGAATATTAGATTTGAATAGGGACATTGCAAGATCCATACTATACACAAATGATATTTGCTTCAGTTGGCATTTATTATTACCCTTGCGATATTGAGAATATACGAAAATGCAACCATATTCCATTATATGGGGGTAGATAGGTGTTGTCCGGAAACACGGTAGAGTCATACTTGCCAGTGTATTTTCATCAAAAACAATGGAGTGTGTTCTTAAATTATCGATGTTTTCATCTCAGGACTTCTCTAAATACGATTTCCTCCAATTCGGAGGTAAGCGATACTTTGAGCAATCAATTTTATCAGGCAGATTTTAGCAATTTTACAATTTTGGTATAAACAAGGATAATGTTCAGCATGTCCTATGTAAAGAAGTTGTGAAAAGCTTCTAGAGGAGTACGAGTATCTCGTGCTTTTGGTCGGAAACCTGTTGACCATTGAAAACATTTCGTTTTTTGCACGGGTAGTTGGCATTGGGGCCTGATTGGTAAACTCATAATGAATGCCACTATTTTTGTTTTGATCCACTTTGTGCACTCTTGACATAGTTACATCTCCTTCAGGAATTTGAAAGGGATTGTAATTTTTTATATATAATAATAATACACTGTTGATACTTTTTACGGTTTTTGGTAAGTTGTCTGCTAATCCAGCTTGCACGTCACCGTCAACTCCATCTTCTTACATTACATGTGCTACATCTTCAGCAACACTTTCCATGTAATCAGCTACGCCATATATAGAGAAAACTATTATGATATTACATTTGTTGTTAATCTTTACTGTAGTAATAATTACGGCTTCTTCAACTTTACGCGCCACATTTTTCTGTATACTGTTTGTTGGTTAATGGTAAATATACTGCTTTCAATCAAAATTTCATCATTCAAATTGAAAATAAATTGGAAAATAACAGTAAGATAACTGCATCACAATCAGCATTAAGATCATTTAGAGTCAGAATCCTCGTCCGATAATCATCGACATCTCTCAGGAGTTCGGGAATAACATCGACAGCAGATATACTCTTTATCACTTTTTTGTATCCATTATTACTATTTTTCTGGAAAACTATCTACTTTGATTTAGCATTCAAGCTAAAACAATACCAACAAAAACTTCATTTGCATACCTAGAGACGAGGAGAGTCGAAAATATCAAATTTCTTAGATTCCCCGGTTCTCAACGAGCTGTAAATATAAATGCCTTGTAAACGCTGATTGTTTTTTTAAAGTAACTGGTATATGTAAACAAATAAAATAATAATGTGCTAATACTCTGCGATGAAACTTCAAAAATGGCAGCTGAATAAATTGAGGGCGCGTTGTTTGTATGCGTACCGGTGTGAGTAGGGTTAAAAATTCAATAACATTTTCTAGCACCAAAACTACAATAGAGAATGGAACTTAATTAGCGCAAATATATGTGAAGATTTATATTTTATATTTTTGTATTTATGTGATCTGCTTTGTAGCACTTTAATATTTACTAATTATTCCCTCTCAACTCTCAACTCTCATTAAATGCATGGTTGTTCAGCTCTGACGAACGAGAATTTTGAAAACGGTTTTATAACGCAGGTCTAATGTTTGATCTAACAAATTTTTCCTTTCTCCGAAAAATACAATAGATACAACGCTTAATACATGCTATTCAGATAATATTATATAATTTAAATGTAACAGCTCACACATAGATAAACCAACGAATATTTTAGTAATCATTCGCATTTACATAAAGTACAAAATAAATATAAAAAAATACGATGAAACGTGAACTGCTCACGAATTCCAAAGCTTGATTATAACTTAACAACTGGTCAAGATACATTTACGAAGTGCCTTGTCACAGTGTATTATATGAAGGAGCTTGGATCATTGTTATTGTGGCTGAATACTAATCAATTGAAAACTTTCCTCAGATTTTGGCAAAGAGTTCTGTTTCTGCATGTTTATTCCATGCACCACTTATCCTTCCCTCAATATAAATTCGGATTAACGTCAAATCATTATTAAAATAATTACTCATTCAATTTTTTCATAAAAAGGCGTCGGTGATTTGACATTAGACAGACAAGAAAATCTAGAACCTTATACTACAGGAAGATTGCCTCCACCTTTTGATATTATCTTTCAGGTATTAACACAATTATTTATCATTTGTGTCATCTCCTAAACCAATCATATCAACCATTATTGGTATCGTTAGTCAAACAATATGGCTACGCCTTCATGATCCGGGAAGATATTGTTTGCAAATTAATAATTAGTGTGTAGTGCGTGACAAATACAATCCTCCTAGATCGGGGATGCTGTAAATACTTGTTACGTGGGTAAAATCTTAATGGGTGATTTTGTCATTATTCCCCATACTCCAAAACACAGTTCCTGAAAATTGACTGTCATAACTTGAAAATTGAGAATGGTAAACACAAAATATCCAAAAGCAAATCAAACGTTTTCTTTATTCACATAAAACAATTTTCACATTACGACAGTAAAATTACTCTTTAAAAATGTCTACAAAATGAAAATGAAACTTTAAATGGCAAATTGAAGTAAAATATGTTTTCCAACAGGAAATGTTAAAGCGGTACAAATCAGCAGTTTTAGTCATAAAATACGTTGGGCGTGGAAAATTACCATAATTGTATTCTACAAGTGATGCAAAAATACCCAAATATAAAAAGAGGGATAATTGTTTTACATATTTAGTTAAACAGTACCCACTCGAAAACATTTTGACGTCTCGAAACGCACAGGTCAGTGAAGTATGGACACCTCCAAACGTCTTTCATGAAACGTTACTGGCACATGACTTCCTACGCAGCTCTCCTCGTGTTTCTAAAGCAATAAAGCCTATTAAAAATACTAATACGAAAAACATATTAACCGGATGGAAGTGTTCATTGAAAATGTAAGCCTACAATTTTGCAATCTACCTATTTTTTCATACGTCTAGAAAATACGGCACCTGTTCAATTTCCTGTATGTAGATTGCACGCACAAAGATGATCCGCGGCGGTCTATAATAACCAATTTAGAAACTAGTTTTTCATATTTTCGTAGGGCACATGGAAGGGCTTTTACTGCCTTAGACCAATAAGCCAGATTTGAGAGAATTAAGGACCTCGTTTACTTTCTTTCTTTTATTTAAGGTTGACAATTTACAATAATAGATTTATAACAATCCAATTAAAATCAACGCCAGTTAAGGTTTACCTAAACATGTACATTGTAGTTAAAGAAGCTTACTAATAACATTGAAGGAATGTTCTAATCACGGATATGTTCCTGTGGTGTTTGAAAAGTTCTCAGAGCTGAAAGCTTAGAATTTGTCAAAGTCTGTTGATATTGTGGCATAGAACTTAATTCGTGTGGATACACACCCCGTCAATATAAATTCGGATTAACGTCAACCAATTATTACATAACAACTATCCATCCTTTCGTTAATAAATTCCACCTCATCAATTAATATATATCAGCATCAGCAATGAGAATCTAGCATTAAACTTCATTCTAGAAAGTCACCTCCGAATTTCTGGTACTGTATTTGGGATATCCCGGATAGAAAACTGAAGTTTGTTATTTGTGTTGGCTATGTAACATATGTAGGGGTTGAGTACTAGATTAATTATTTTTGATTAGTATTGATACTACCTACACCTTTGATGTTCCGAACTAACATTGATTGCGAATAAATAATTATTGTATATGCGATAAATACAGTTCTCCTACGGTAATGGTGAAAGTACTAATTCGTCAACAAAATGTCACAAGTACTTTTGCCACTGTCTTAATACTTTTAACCACAATTCCAGGAACTTTATAACCATTATCTAAAATGTGAACTTGTTAATTTTCACAACCGATATTATATTCATTAACGCTAATTAGTAAAACCGATGTTAATCAAACATAGGCATATAATACATGATTAAGTCAAGTAATGTTTGATGTCAAGGCATGTTTGTGCTGAGTGTGGGCAATATACGACAACAGCTAGTGGGGTTGTTCCAGGAAACAGGCGCTCCAGAAGTGTGTTAATGCTGGCAAATGGAGCTGTTCTAGAGAATTTGTTCGGAAGACTCGGCTTCCCTCTCCTGGTAAATGGAACTGTTCCAATATCAGCTTTCTTTGTTGACAGGAGATTTCTTTGGGAAACATTTATTCTGATATTCTAGTCAAGCTGGTAAAAATAAGTGTTCTAAGACAAAATATCTGACATCTGATATAAAATATTTAATTTGTAACATAATGCGTATATATTTTTACAATTCTTACAATTTGTGGAACAAAATAACAAATGTAATGACAACGTGGAGACCACAGTAAATGAAAAGGTCCGGAAAAAGACGTAGCAATATTCTATGGATTAGATTTGGATGCGAAAGCAATGGATTTGATTTACGTTTGTTTTCCCAAACTTCTGCTATTTTCCAGATCCATCATATCCCCATAAAAATTGCCAATTCCTTCCTTTATGTTATGCATTTTTAATTCAAACAGGATGTATAAAAATTTAAATGAAAAAGAAAAATTGGCACACAAATTTGTTGTATTACTGGTTGCGTTATCGTCGAGACAAACATGAAATACTTTTCATGGATGTTTATTTGTGACTATATAAGGCGACTAACAATAAAAACGTATATTTGATCAACGGATTAATGTGTTTATTGAAAACAAGTTAGTTAATATTTAGTTTCTCTAAATTCAGGAAATGTTTCTTAATATATAATTACTCAACATACATCTAATAATGACTTTCCCGTTTTTTCAGTGCATTTCATATTGGTTGTCTATAGAAAATAGGGTACACTGTCTCATTCAATATGTATTTACGCACTGTAGCCTCTAAAGATTCATTTCAGGATAAAGTACTTCGACTAGGTTAATCAATATACCATCGTTCATCAAACTATGGCTTTACACCACCGTGACTAAGTTTATAAGGAAGGAGAGTGTATGAAGAGTGGGAGCTCTGTGTATATGGTTTCATCTCCAATTAAATTGCTTCTCATGAATGCCACCATTCAGGTCTCTAACACACAATTAAGTAAATAAGTAATAAAGTCATGTTCTCCATTAAATATTATTATTATAATTAACATAAATATAATTATTGATAACTATACATTCAACTTATAGTATAAATAAAGCAAAAACCTGCAAACATTTCGTATTATTCAGAAAATTTAGCATCCTAATTTTTAATTAATCGCAATGAATTAGTAGTTACAATATCGAGGTGATAATGATGATAATGATGACGACGATAATGGTGATGATGGTAGTGAGAAGTAGGAGGAGGAG
>JANTOQ010246809.1:0-13488 GCA_027564595.1 Bythotiara depressa | reverse complement strand
TTTTGGATTTAAATTGTATTTAATTAAATATCATACAGTAAATGTGGTACTAATTAGGGTACTCTGCTACCTTAAACTCAATCAACAACAACAAAGATGCTAGTATCTCGTTCTTCACAATTCATAACTACAGTCATAAATATTAAATTCAAAAATAATGTAGCATGTCAAATCTTAAACAATGACAATAAACTACTGCATATACAAAACAAAAGAATTGCTATATATGGTATCTAAAATATCTTCTACAAATTAATGTCAGTTGAGCAGGTGGGGGTGGGGTGTAGCAAAGCACAGCCAGAACAACTGAACAGGAAGAACATGAGGTAAATTGGGCCTACTTGATGGAGGCCTGATGACTAGAGAGAGATATTAGCACCCATATAAATAATATGATGAGAAGGCCTGGTGTAACTCAATGTGTGTGCATCAAAATAGTAGTGTGGCAGTGAGCAGTGAAGGCAAGGTATATGAACTGATCAGACTGAATTTAAACTCTAATAACCATATTGCCCTGCTTCTTTTTCTAAACTCAGTCTTTATGATTAGATAGGTGTCCTTAGAGTAGAATGTACACCAAATGTTTTGTTTACGGATTGAACTCAAACAAGTAAATTTATTTGCTTATGGATAATACATTGAAGAACTTTACTATTCCCTTTAATAATGCAAGTTTAAAATGACCTTTTGGTGCTTCCAGCTCATTTCAATGTCCCTTCTAACTTTTCATATTGAATGTGTCACGTAGTTACTTGCCAATATGACATTGACTATTCACTCAATCTTGGCTCTTATTTCATGGTTTGCTTGGTGGTTCTTTTATGATAAGAAGTTATCCATATGTCACCTTTGGTGGGTGAGAGGTCGTAGTTAACACAACATACCTGTGAGATTACACATACAGTATATTTCCACTACATCTGAAGACACGGCAACACTGTCTGATTGCATAATAAATTTGCCATTAAATTAAAAGCATGTTTTCGCTGGTAGGTATTCTATAATTTCTAGTATATACCCTGCAGGATATTTGTTCTGTTCAGAAGATCTGGATAATTAGTGACATCTTAAATATAAATAATCAATGTCTTTTAAGAAAACATCAAATGATACTGTACCATTATTTTGATACTTTCCATGGACTCTTTTCTAATGAACTCAGAAAATCCTTTTGAGGTTTTAGAAGGATCATTCCCAGACTTGGCATAAGGTTGTAATATGGAAGCTTTAGGGAGATTGTACAAGTGAGTTACAATGTATGAAGCTACTGGTTCTATTAGAATAACTTCCTTGTGTATCTTTAGTAGACTATAAAACCTAATTTACAGGTGAGCCTGATTATTAGAGTTTGTAGTACAAACTCTGAGCTTAAATTTCTGGGTCTTTAAGGCTCTGATATTTTGTACAGGAATTGGATCTTGCTTAAGGTATTTATAACCAGTTATGGGAATTGATGGATCTAGATAATATGCATACACTGTCCTAAATGTAGTATTGTCACTTTTGTGTATGGAAAACATTTACCAATAGAGGTGTGAAGTTTTTATATTTCGATCCAGCATGAGCTTAGTACTTATACCCTGTGTAAAGTATTCTGTATATGGTACTGTCCAAAAAAACATTTCTCATAGAGGTGTGAAGTACTTTTCAACATTCTGAATGGCCCGTGATGAGAGAAGTATCTTTTGAAATGTAGGCCAATGTTTAAATCATTCAGCTCCATGACATATGATTATATATATCATATGATTATTAGTTCCAATACTGGACTGACAAATAGCAATTTCTTCCACTTAATAAACATATAATATTGAAAATGGTAAACCATACACTTCCTGTAAAATACCCTGAGGCCAATTCTTTGGTTAGTTTGCAACTCTATGGAAATGTTTTATTACCATCAGCAATTTCAGTGTACCTTATTAAGTATAGTAGTTTTCATGATATTTAATTTCACATTTTCAACTGTTTTCATGATAATAATTAAGTTAAGTTGCTTACAGTTTTATATAATAAACAGTTACTTCTTTTGCACAAATGCATATAAAATGTGTTACAAATAAAGGCATTATGATATCCTGAACAAAAGTAAGGAACGCACCTGTAGGCATACTATCCAGTGATAGTGTTGTAGCTGTTCTATATTTGGTAACATATGCCAATTTGGGATTCAAAGAAGATGGCTTTGCCAACACAGCTTGACACTGTGTCTCATCATAACATCCGACAGCGTAACATTTATCAGAAAACATAAATGCAACATCACATAATGGTGTATCACAACATTTACCAACACAATCTCTCATTGGTATTCCTATTCCCAGTTCAGTAAATTTTCCTACAAGGAAATACATAAAATGCATAAACAAAGGAATATTGTGGCGTTTGGATGTTAATCTGAAGACTCGCACACAAATGTCTGATATCCCTGAGTCAGCCTGTTCCAGATTATCTATGTTTACACAAATGCGCAAAGTATATACATTGTGCAATTATTTGCAGATGTAAGGTACTATCTTTTGCTAAGGCCTCCTCTACTTAATTTGTTGTTCATTGTCACTTTTTGCTTGCATATACCCATTGATTATTGGTTATTTTATTTAATAATCATAGCGGTGGCTGTAAAAATTCATTCACAATAGGTTTTCAACTCCTCCATAATACAATTGTGTTCTACTGGCAGTGGCAACACATGCATCAGCTATTTTCTTCCTAGATTCCAAACCACCTGCACCATGGCTTAAAAATTAATATTAACCTTTCCATCAAAGAAGCACAATATAATCTTAAACAAGTCGATCGTAAGGTTTAATTTTCTTCGATGTTGAGCTGTTGATTTCACTGTTGATAATGAACATTTCAAATACTGGCTGGACTTGCTATAATTTACTTAACCTACAACGTTTGTTCACTGTAAGAAAATATACAGGTGACCACGTAATATTGTGAACCTCAAAGAAAACGGCAGGTTGTTTACTCCCAATGAGAAATTATTAATTTAAATAGAACATTTTCACATGTGCAAACTAATCTTATTCTTTGGCGTGTGCAAGTCTCTTATAACATGAAACTAACAGAATATTGAAATATAAATAAAAGTCTGGTAGTGTTCGCTCAACATGACACAACTCTGGTAGTGTTCACTCAACATGCCACAACATTATATTCAAATTTTAAACATGAAATATTATGAGTAACTCTTCTCTACTCTCACTTTTAATAGTTTTTTCTGGCATGCGGGAGCTAGACTTTTGTTATTGTCTGATTAATTAGTACCAGTTATAATGTTTACTGAATGTAAGTGTATAAACATGAGGCATCAACTCTCCTTCATAGGCAGAAAGAAAGAATGTATTGAATTTTTACGTAAAAAAACAACAAAAAACAATAACAAAATTTTATTTGGATATAACTTTAGTTTTAAAAGCACTCAAGGGGAGTCCAAATAACGTAATGCAAGTTGCGACTTATTAATGCATATGGTTACAGTTTTAAGTGTATATAGGGAAATAATTGAAGGGAAACTCCATTGAGTTGAATACCTTTAAAAGTTGGGGGAAGGAAAATATTCTGAAGAAGTAAACAGTAAGCAATAATCTAAAACATTTTTTTAGTCAAGTTTTCTTTAAAAGTTTTGTTTTTGTTTAAATGTCAAAGCTTTTTTAGTTCAAAATTTCAAAATAATTAACTTCAATGTGGTGATTATTCGTGAATAATTTTAGATGTACGCGGGTGACAGTGAACAACAAATTAATTAGAGGAGGCCTAAAAACTATCACATACCATTGCAATGGTGTTTGTCAATGAATGACTTTTCTGAGCAGTTTGTGACATCTTTGTAAAATAAAGTTTAAAATTGAGTCTGTTTGAATTCTGGATATGCAATTGTAAAGAGATTTGTTTTGATGAAATCAACAGTATGTTGACGAAATATTAACACAATAAATACACGTTGTTTTTTTATAAGCAACCGTCTTTTGAGTTTCAGCCTCATTGTTGCATACTTTTTCCCTTATTTCAGCCTGATTTGTTGCTTATCGGGTTACTTAACAAATAATTTAAATATTTTATGGAAGTACTTAATGTAGGTTCTTCCTCTGCTTTTGTCTTCAATATATACAAACACAAACCTCTTTGAAACAACAAGGAAGGAATGTCATGTTATATTGAACGTTCGAATGTTGTATGTAAAAATCATTCAAATTTTGTAACATACACATAAAGCAATGTCAAGTTTTCTTTAACAATCGAATGTTGTGTGTAAAGTCAATCGAGAGATAAAAGATCTGTGTCAAAATGATAAAATTGCTATGTTATGTCCCTTCCCTGTATTAGTAACGTTCTCATGAAATAGTTTACTCCAAATCTCAGCCTTAGCAGTTGCTTAACAATTGCTTATTTTTTTGTAAAATCTGAGCCTAAGTTGCTTATAAACTTGTTGCTTATAAAAAAAAACGTGTATATTTTAACTTTTGAATCATCGCTTCAATTCTTGGGCTTGTGACCCTGCTATTTATTGTGTTCGTATATACATTTATATATGTATTATATATATACAGATAAATCAATCAAATCAGATATATGGTAATTTACAGATAAATCAATAAAATCCAAAATATAAATTGTCAAACAGCTGTGGTTCAATCCCGCCTGTGGATGACAGTTTCACTTTGGAGTTATCTCATTGAGCGGATGTTTCTGCTTGACTTGCAGGGAATGCATTCCGCAAAATCAAGTGTATTTTAAAACAACAACATTGTAGAAACATAAGTCAATTCAAAATTATTTTTGTTTAAAATGTTACCCACAGTGGAAGAAATATGTACATAATTAAACTTCGTTCCTTCATCCTTTTGCCATTTTTATTTTGCTTCCCATTACTGTCTTTTCAAAAACAGCTATTTTCTCTATACCGTCCTATGTGAAGTCTGATCTTATAACTAAACAATAAAAGGGTATTTCTTATTGTTTCTCTTAATTTATATTGAAAAATCAAAGCTCTCCCACCTACGCTTTGCATCTTCTACTGTCATGAAGGCATCAAAGTTGGGTGTCTTAAATTTTTCCTGTTTTAAACACTCAACTGTCATGGCATCAAAACAAGTGGGAAGGAGCCATGGAAAGTAAATAAAAACTTATTGTTTATGTGGTCAATTTGTCATATGGTGGAACAGTAAATTTAAATTAGTACATTATTTCTACACTATTGCTTTATTAACCATCTTGATTTTGCAGAGTAAAATCCCTTTAATCAGGACTTTGATTGCAGGACCCTCATTGATAACAATACTTTAAGTACTGAAGAGGCTATCCTAATACAAATTCATAAATAAGAAGAAGAAGAATTAACAACAATAATAATAATAATAATAACAAATATAGAATGTTCACTTAAAAATATAATACTTCAATATTCATCGAAAATTACCAGATTAAAATAATATCAACTGGCTAACAAAACCAATTAGTTGAATGAAAATTACCTAATTTTAATAAAAAACTAATAATTAGCATTACAAAAATAATCTTTACTTTAATATTTATACCTGAATGGACACCTCCCCGCAAGGTAACATTGTATGTAATAGGGCTATCAGCACACATTCCTGCATCACTACTGCTACCAAACCCTCTGTTAAAGCCTAAGTAAAGAGAATGTTACAAGTCTTACAAAAGCAGCTAAATCAATTCAATGATTTTATTGGATAATTTTACATACCCTGAGTATATGGCATAATGCATTTTGCAGTATCAAAATAAATATATGCAAAATCTCTTGAAGTTAATGTAACAGACCACCAAGTTTACGTTTGCTACAAACAAGAGTATGATGTTTTATAGGACTACGGTGTTACCACTGATTTGTAAGATGTAGGAAGTTTTCATAGGATAATAACAGAATATTGCATGAAATATGTGCAAGTGTAAAAAAATAAATGTCTACATTATACAGGCATACAACTAGGGGAGGAGAAGGGGAGTTTTCCCATTGCCCTTTTTTCAAACGTGAAAATTTGGGTCTTCTATTCATAATTAAAGTCAGCCCTTTATAAAAATTTATACCGTTTGTATGGCCTTTTAGGCAATGTACAGCATTTTAAATGAAAACATTTCCTTCAAAGGACAAGCTCCTGAACAGAACTTCTAATATACCCTTTGTCCAAAATCACCCGTTCTGAAGAATTCCTAGTTGCATGCATGTATTGAATCCTGAAAATGTCATATGTTCAGTAGATGAATGCACTATCAAGATATTGTTATGGCTGATTTGTATTACCAGTTCAATGTTCAAAATGATACTACTAAGGGCTAATTTATTAGTGGGTATGAAAAACCTTTGGTTTGCCTTCAGTACCTCCAGTTCAACAGTATAGAATTGCCTAGAGTTCCCAAAATAATTGTTTTGGATATTGAACACATTGAAACTTGAATCAAAGTAACTGGTCCTAAGAAATCTCATAAACAAAAAATATATATTCCTTTTGTGGTACACAATTTGTTAAAATACATACTATATATAACCTGGGATCAAAAACTTTTACTTTAATGGAAGAACATTCTGAGATCAAAAATAAGTTAGATTTTACCATAATTACTTTTTAAAAATCTAAAGGAAAAGATAACAAATACCACTGCAAATGAGCCAGAAGAAACCAAGGGTTACAGACCTTTCACATAGTAAAGGGACTACCTAAGGAAAAGTACTTTGACACAAAATTTGGTATATATTCTGTATTAAAGACACCTTACAGAACATTACTTTTTACAATTTTTGTCTCACAAAATATTTCTTCCATTAAGGTAGTGCATTCATTCATATGGACAAACTACCTGTTACAACTTTACTTTCGATGAAAGATGGCTTTGTCATATTTGTTGTGTCATGTATTACTGGTCTGTAGGGAGTCGGTCGTGAAGTGGTATGTTTACTTTCATATAAAGTCATATTTTTAATGACAAGTTGTATTAAGTCATCAGTTGCACTTGTTTCGTCAAGTATATTGTCAGAGCTGTCGTTTCTATTTTCTATAGATGTAAGTAGTGAAGATAAAATAATGCATTATTTATTTAGGAAGATCTGGAACATAACATGCATATAAGATAATATGCTAGCAGAAATAATACATTATTACAACAGGATCACACTTTTATTGATGGGCTTATTATTTCAAGCATATATGTAATTCAAATTTATTGTTGTTGTCCACACTAAGTGTGAAACAACTTTATTATGGTTGATTGTACAGTAGCTAATTTTAGTTAAACAACAGTTCTGAAAAACAATAGACGCTAAATTGAGAAGGGCTGAAAATGTTTGTAAACAAACCTGACTGCAAATGTAATAAAGTAACAGTGACATGTATATATTACTAGTGGTAAACCTTTTTGTATGTCAATGCATTTGCTGTATTATTCAATGGTTGTGGATCACTTTTTGTGAAAGCTATGAATTATTGGTTAATGCTTCTTATAAAGTTATTTTGCTCCAGGTAATAAAATGCAACATGAATTAATTGTATTACATATGTTTTCTTAGTATGCTTCTTAGAATTAATTTGCTGCAGTTAAATAAATGGGAGTTAAACATTAAATTTAATGTGCCTGGTTCAGTGTTTCATGTCATATATACAGATGTATAAAGCCTAATTCAACATAAATAATTATGTAATATTTAACCAAGTTACACCAATTCTGCTATAATGGATGCATTGCCATGTGAATGGTGAAAAGAGTCACAGCTCCAAAGTTTAACCCTGCACTTTAGTATTTGTTGTAATATCACAGCAACTTCTATGACAGCTTCAAAAATATGAACAATAATGCATGTATTCCAATATGGCGGTCAACTTTACAATGTCAACAGCAACAAATGAATTGATGGATATGCTTACTGCTACCACAAAGATGACTGGATGTTGATCTGGTAAGTATGAGTACACAATGGTGGCTATGAAAGACTGGAAACATGTGAAAAACATGATAAATGCCTGTGACAACCCAGCACTACATTGACTCCAATGTTCTACAATGATATATTAGACATTAGTTAGATATATATATATATATTAGGTATATTAGACAGATAAACCAAGAATGTGATGGAAGGGGAATTTAATAAAGGATAAGTATATTAAAACATGCTTCAGACACATTTGCATTATACATAAAATGTAAACATTGTGACATTAGTTTTTCCAAAGCTCAGTGTAACAAATGAATTTAATTTAATCAGTGCACATGATATTGAATTGTAAGTAATGTTTATGTGATGTCGAAGGGTACCAAGTAAGCAAACATGGGTAATTACCTCTATGACTTGGCTCATTATGTAATTGTTTTTGATGTTTTTGTAATGTCATATGCCCAATAACATGCCAGCGAAATACATAACAAAACTCTTGAATATATGTAGTTGATGTAGTTGTCTTATAATGTAGAACAATATAAAATTTAGAATAAAAAAATTCAAGTCATTATCGACATTTTGAACACTATGATTAAATTTAGTTTGTTTGCAACTGGTCCCCACGTTCAGTGTCATGTAAGGTATGTATGTGAGATTGTCAATGGTCCACATATCATGCACAGTTTGTCTGATGTAACAACAGAAAAGGAGCAGTTTATTTCATGAGCAGTGTTGTTGTGGTCAGCTATGTTCTCTCATCTTTGCAAGTATATTTATTTTATGAGTAGCACATCAGTGCAGATTGGTCAACGAAACTGCTTCTTTTAAAAATATCAATTTCTGTTGTTTTTAGTTGCCTATTTAGAACTTGAATAATCTAACTACCGTATTTTAAAATTAAACCAGAGCTAGTGAAGATATTTATACACTAATCTACATTCTCCTATAATATCACTGTTTGAATTATATGGGAGAGAGTAAAATACTGATGCGTGGCTCCTTTAACTATAACAAAACCAGGCGCTTTGTTGGATTCCTAGTTTCCTAGGTAACTCATACCTTGTGCATCAGTTGGTGATGGTTGTTTATTTAGGAAGGAAATTGCTGGGTTCAAATTCAGACTTGTGATATCTGAATACATTGCAGGTGAAGGCTTGCACATTTCCCTTGTTTTACACTTCACAGCGAAACAAAATGGTCCCAACATATATGCTACATCTGCATTTGACGAACGACAACATCTTTCAATACAGTCATCCATTGCATTCACACGTCCAAGTTTAGTAAATAAACCAGAGTGCATGCCCAATCTTAAAGTTGCATTGTAAATAATTGGTTCAGCTTTGCACGAATGTTTCTTTGGATTACCTGATGCAAAACACATGAATGTTACATAAATTAGCTATAATAAACAGTGAAGTGAATGTACATAATATATAAAATATGCATAATATATAATATATATATTATTATGGGCTAATGCAGGACCTAAATTCTCACTCCCAAAAATGTCCATATAATTTTTTTATTGTGGTATTCTTTATAGTTATTCTTTATGCAATTACATACAAATACTACCAAAAAGTGGTGGATTTGCACTTCTAAGACACCGAAGACACAAATAATGTCAGTGGTTGCGATTCTGGTCCCACTATTTGCGGTTAGCACCACCCAAATTCAAATCCTGTATTAGTCCCTGAATATATGATATATATATAATGTATAATAGTTGTGTTCCATGAGCAATGCCTTAGCGACTAGAATGGCTTTAATTTGTGAATGCTCACTGCTTAAAATTTTTTTAATATATATACGTAGTAGTGGGAATGGATATTGAACCCTGTTCAGAGTGATAGGCTTGTGGGAGTAGGCCAAATATTATGACATTAATATAAAATATATGTTTATATTCTGCTCTCCATGTTGGAAATATAGCTTTGAGCACAACCAGTGTTCATGTGGTATGGTGAAAGAATGTAAATTCTGAAAGTAGTCCACCTGAAAATCAATACAAGGCATAAAAGTCAGTATCCAGTTTCTATTCCAACACAAGAAATGAAAACGTCAAATGTGTTTGAATCACATGCTAATGTTCAACTTGGATCATGCTGTGATTATTATATTAACTTGGAAACATTACAAGATGTTACAGTAAGCTAAACAAAATTTATTTGGAACTTTTAGTACAATACAGAAAATAATTGCAAAATATTACTGCTTCCATTGTATAGACAAGTACTTACCATATGTAGGTGTAGCTACTGCCCCACTTGATTGTGTTGTCACAATGCTGGTTGAAGCAGTAGTGTCTAAAAGCAACAAGCATTTATTTTCACAATTTGATACAATAGATTGTAACACCAAGTGTTATTTATGAACAGAGCATTTAGCAACATAATATAAATACAACAGGTAGTGCATGTCAATAACCAGTGTGTAATAATAGTAAACATCAGTTGGATTAGTAGCATATTACAGTCTTTAAAGTCTTCTTTTGTTGTTAAGAAGAAGGTAGGTAATAATAGTGCAGTACTATTAAATAAATTGTACTTATGATTGTTGTTGTTAGCGTTGAAAATTAAAATTATGGTAATAAATTATATAAATGTAATAAACTAAAACAAAAAACTTGGCAAAACTTGGTTTACACGATAGAAAATAATGTTAGATGATTACGTTGGTTATGGCTTAGGTCATGTTCTGACAGTTACAAGTAGAATGTGTTTAATACAGTCAAACCTGAATATATTGGTCAACTTTTGTTTATGAAACACCAAAACACGAGAAGTATGGAATGCCCGAAAATGCGAAGAAGTCCAAAAACAGTCATAAATGTAGATATCTGACTTGTCAGGCTGGAAAAAATCAACTCATGTTTCTTGTCAAAATTATGACCAATGGAAGAATATACAACCATCGAACATTCACTGATCCAGATCCACCTTATGGACCTGGAAAATGCAGCTATTAAAGCTTGTATACACACTACAATTTTTTCAAGACCTTTCTCTTAAGCAGCTGTTTAAAAAAATAAATATTTTCCCTAAAAGTTGACTTTCAAGCAAAAAAGATAGTCTATTTATGCTAAAACTAATGAACTATTAATGAATATACAAGGTTAAAAATTGTTGAAAAAATCAAATCGATTTTTAGCATCTCCTTTGCTGAGCTTTTTAAACATCAAAGGTTTCGACAACAGGTAGTGGATCAAAATTTGTGCCAAACATGGGCAATAAAGAAAATTTAGAGTGACGATAAAAATATGTTGTGAAGATAAAACTGTGTGTTTTAAATATAAGTTACCTACCCTGGAAATGAATCAAAATACTATTATTTTCTTCACTTTCTAGGGGGTTAGTTAGTTTACAGAAAAGGGAAAATGAAGGTTTTAAATGCTGATAAGACACCCTGATTTTTCATAATATTATAAATATTCTATAAATAGGAAATTTAAAATAAACAGGAGGTCTATCCAGGCATTATATTTTGGAATTCATGCAAATAAATCTGCTGTATTTTTGTTGATCATCTAACATTAGCTGTTAGATTAAAATAATATAAGATCCTTTTTCTTCCTTTCTCTTTCACTTTCTTTTCCCATTCTTTTCATTCTCAACAACTATAGAAGCACTAGAAGCTACTACAGTCCATAATAAGATCTGTATCATCTGCCATGATCAAAGTTTGCTTTTAATTTAAAAGAGCACCAAAAAATGATATTAAAATGTTAAATAAAGAAAACTTTTATTGTAAAAAGATACACCTGCTTAAGAGAAAAATCTTGAAAAATTGTAGTGTATAAACCAGCAATTAAAAAACATTGGCCTTTGGTATAATTTCTGTAATGGGTCATTCAAGAAAATAAGTATGCCCCTAAGGCGGACGGACCTTCAGGAAATCAGAAGGCTGAAGGTATAAACAGGGAGACAGACCATCAGGGATTTGGAAAGTGGAAGTTGACAGTCCAGCTAGGAAATCTGAAGGTGACACTCATCGAAAATTCTGCATTTGTGGCAGGTGAAATCACAGTAAAACAGTGATTTAACTAAATAAATCTTTGTTTGTGGCATGTGAAATCACAGTAAAACAGTGTTTTAATGTAAGTTCGTTCATGGCAAGTGAAATTGCTGTAAAACTGTTTTAATGAAAGAAATCTTTGTTCGTGGTACAAAAACAAATCAGAAGGTTGTACACGTTCAACTTCAAGTCTTGATAGGAAATCTAAAGGAGGAAGTTATATGATTGAAGTGTAGGTGAGGCATTTTAACAAGAAATTGGAAGGCATAAAAGGTTACTTTCCTTATGAGGAGAAATGTTATGAGGCAAATTATGAAGCAAATGCAAGTCCATCCTTTTTCAGGGTACAATTATTTTCTGGAATGGTCCAATTGATTAGTGGCCCTTGTAGAGAGGTTTCCTTTATACAAAGGTGGCCACTATTACAGGTTTGACTGTGATTGAAAGTAAGAAACAATAACATTACTAAGAAGTAATATAATATATCTTTGTAAATACATAATGTCCTGGACATACCTATTCATATGAAAGTTTGTCAACAAAATTTAGAAATTAAATTCCCAAAAATGTTTTCAGTATAATGATATGAGATGTTGTAATGAGTTATTATAATACTCACCAAATGGTCTGGGTATGACAGTGTGTGGTTTGTAATTTCGTGGAGTGTATATTGATGGTGATGATGATGGTGGAACAAGAGTAGAACTTAGTCCTCTGTAAAGCAGTTGGAAAGGTTTAACAATACTGTCTTTATCAATTGTCAGTTCAGTTACAGTGTCTTTTACAAAGTCAAGTGCTTGGTCAATACCTAAATTTGTACTAATGTCATCAATGATAAATTCAGTCATGAAATTATGTTATGTTATGGTGTATTGACAAAATGGTAATGATATAAAGTCAACATCAACAAGTACTATGTTACTCCAATAAATGGCAGAAAACAAGCATAAATAAAAAGAAATGAAAGGTACTCTCTTATGGTGGATTATAATTGAGTGCATTAAATTGTTTTATAACAAACATTTATATGAGAAGATCGAAGAAAAGAAAATTGAAATAATTATATAATAACTATCATAGAGCCTTTTGGGTTAAGATTTACAATTATGATATCAGTTAATAATTTAAGTCTGGTGAAACTCTCATCATCAAACAACTAAAATGATAAGAATTATAGGTCTTTCAAAACAGTTATTATTTGTCAGTTCAGTTATGGTGTCTTTCATAAAGTCAAGTGCTTGGTCAATACCTAAAGTTGTATTGATGTCATCAATGATAAATTCAGTTAGGGTGTTTATGCAGTGTTGAAAATGACAGTGATGTAAAAACATGATGAATAAATGGAGGTGAAAGGTATATTTAATGGTGGAATATGTTTTATAATAAAAATTAATAATAAAGGGAAGTTTGAAGATGAAGAAAATTAAAATGTTACAATAATAAATAAATAATTATACTATTATTATTATTATTATTATTATTATTATTATTATTATTATTATTATTATTATCATTATCATTACCATTATCATTATTATTATTATTATTATTATTATTATTATTAT
>JANTOQ010246476.1:0-13490 GCA_027564595.1 Bythotiara depressa | reverse complement strand
AAAGAAACAATTAAGTTTGTTTCATAACACGGTACAAGAACGTTCAGCAACCGCCTTGGTAGACCTTCTCTCAAACATCTTATAAAAAAACGCTGTTCCAAAGATTTCCAATTAAACCATTGCGAATGAAAGTGAAATCGGTGACGACAAAAATCATAATTGAAGGAAAAGCAACCTGTTGTCGACAAAAATGTACGTTGCTGGTACGACAGGAAAAAAATGTACGTTGCTATTACGACAGGAAATGTATGAAGTTTAAGAAAATTAAGAAATAGTTACGTCACCAGTTACGTCACCAGCAGAAGTATGCGTTTTCGAGACATTAGTTTGTTTGAAAAACATATAATGGGTAACAGCAGATGAACAAAAACAAGAACATCTATTACTTTGAACGTTGCATTTATGAGGGTGTGGATCTAACCATTTGAAACTACCTAAAAATATAGCCTTCCATATCCCCAACGAGTGAGAACCACCCCTAAATAGTGATTTATAACTTATACTATAAGGTTGCACTTCACTTGTGGCGATCTATCTAAGAACGACACATTTTTAGTATATTTATAATTCACATAGGTCCAAAACAACAATTCTTAAGAAATCTTAGCTGGTTTCAATTTGTTAGATCCACTGTATGTATATAGCACGATGCGAAACAAGTTTCTTATGAACATTTTATTGTGTGGGATATCTTTTACAAAAAGGTTCATTTGGAAGATCTGGAAAAATGCTAATTAGTGATTTTTGAAAATTATGTTATCAAGGTAGGAGAAAGGGTTCACGAAAAGATGACGCGCGTAATATTTTTCCTTATCCGGTATACCGTTAAAGGGCGTTTACTGATAGACCGCTACGTTTAAATGTTTGATAAATTATTCTAAGCCAGTAAATAAACTGGATTGGAAACTTTCTCAAGAAAGAGATACAAGTGTTTTATTCACAAAGATCGGCGATTGAAATTACTAGAAGTGAAAATAATGTGTGTTTTCAAGGAAAAAACCCTAATTTGGAACACTAATGCGTTATATTTTGTTAAGAAATTTTATTGATCAAAATGTTTTACAACATTGCACAAAAATTTCGTGTGTATAAATTTTTGCGAACTGGCTACATCAATTTTTTTCTCGTTAGCGACGCCATTATGGATTTTAAAACCCAGAGTTCAAAGGGCGAGTGAAATTTTTTGGTCGACTCTGGGTGGGTCGAGTGAAAATTTTATAAATTCATAAATTTAGACTTTAAATTTTGAATCTATTTCATCTGAAAATAAATAGAAAAATAATCCGCACCCTTTGTTTAAGATTCATTTCCAATTCAACTCAGGGGGAATTGAAGCTATACGCTACGATTTATTAGCAATCCCAAGGCAGCAAGATTTAAATAAAGTGCTTAATTATTTAAATAGTCTACATCAAAGTTCAACTGTATGTGTTTATTGCAATTGCCATCTAATAATTCTCGAAAGTTTATCATGCTCATTAAGCCGTGTCGCATGGCAAAACGAAAGCGTTTCGTGGTGGTACAAATGTTAAACACACTGCGAGGTTTAGGAAAAATGTTATTGCAACTGTGTATTACATAACGATGAAGCTAGCTACAACAGTGGTCATAATGTATTGGAACAAAGCGCCAAAATTTCAAAAATCAACTTCCACAAGTGCTGCGAAAGTGTTCATAGATATAACTATGGGAAGAATTAAACTTTTCCAGTTTACTCTCAAAGTTTACCAATGACTAGAAAGTAAATCTTCTCGGTTAAGATCAAGGGTAGCTTTTTTTATTTTGCACCTCTATTCCAATGGTAATTTTATTTTACACCTTGTTCCAATGGTAATTTTTTTTACACCTGTGTTCCAATGGTAAAAAAAAGACTTAAGTCTTAAATGACAATGGCACGGGCGATCCTAAGCGATTTCTCACCAACACCTAACCCCAATCTCTTTCAATTGGCACGCGAAAGTAAAGGTGCCAGCAAACGAATCAGCATAAAACACCAAAAGTTCCAAAATTAATGACCAATGTTTTAGCTATGTATCTGTCCTTACATGTGGGTGATGAGGAAAGTTTAATTAATAAACTTTACTGCAACTCGTACGTAAACAAAACAAACTTTTACATTTCTTTTGCACGACAGTAACTGTAAAAACATTTAAAATTCACTGTCCTATTAAAGGTTTTATTCTAATACAGTCGGACAAAGAAACATAAAAGTTTATGTGAAAAGACAGGCGGCTGGGAGGTAGCTAAACTTTCAAGGTTTCGTGATGGTATTTAATTGGGGTAGAAAACCGGGTAAGAGGATCAAACCTCTCAGTGTGTTTTCATGAGAATCTTTTTTATGCATGCATGTTTTTTCAGCTTCGAAACTCCGGAGTTGCGTTAGTTTCTTTGTTTCGGAAGAAATTTAACGTCGAGTTGGCAATGAAAAATACATAATCTTTTTTTTTTAGATCTATATATATATATATATGAGATTTTGGTCAACGACGATTAAATTTTAAAATTCTTTGTTCTAAGTTATTTTCTCTCAAGATTATCTCCTTGGTTTCTAGGTTAACTGTTGTTGTTAAGATCTCCGTAAAAGATTTGACCAGGTTCTAATCCACTGTTAATTAAATGGCTAAGAATAAATTTTGAATCCAATTTCCTTGTTACTATGTATACTTGCCTTCGTGGTTTCAAGAATCTGTCTGATACAAACTAACACGCAGTTCTGTTTGTTATACCGTCAAACCGAGTGCTATTCTAAATTAATGAAACTGCATTTGGAGCAGTAGTTTTGAATTTATTTATTGTTGTTGAACGATGGCTCTGCGGCTAGAGCATTATCGATATTTAAAGTGGTTTGTGGTTGTTGATCAGAGAATATTTCTAACTAGAGACGTGTAATTAATTCATGCATTATTTTGTAAACAGGAAATCGTCGCCTGCAATATAGCCCCTTTAGAAATCGATTCAACATTTATACTAAAGTCTTATCACAAAATAATAAATGAAAAAAACATATATTTTCTTACGGCGCCTTTTACAGAATCTCTGCGATGGAGAGTATACAGGAAAACGTTTTGGATTCCTTTTCTAACTTCCCTTAGCAATGAAAACATGCATAAACCAATTCATATTTCATGTTTATATTTATTTACGTATTTAAATGCGATAAAGTAAAAAAGGTAAGTTTTTCTCATGGTTTTCTAATGCGATTTTTTGTTTGTTTGTTTTAGTGGATGCAGCACAGGAACTTTCTAAATACATGATTGCTTTCAAAACTTAAAATCCTTGATGGTTCCACATAATTTTAAATTTCAAGACAATACGAATAAAAGAAGAAAATAGGAATTTTAAATTTGTAAAGTTCATACTATTCCATTTTTCAAGAATAGTTTGCTCGTGTTTTGTGGCTGAAAGCACGTGTTAAAGTATCTTGAGTTTCGGTTAGTTCTCCAAATAAAGCCATAAAAAGAAAAAACGCCTGGTTTCTACGTGTAAAATGCATAGAGAAACAAGGTTGCTTTTTCTTTCTTTGACGATACCGTAAAATTCCGGTTATAAGCCCACGGCTTACATCATTCCAAAGTTCTTGATTATAAGCTTATAAGCAAGGGCTTTTATCTGGGCTGGTGTTTATGTTTGGAAAACGAGCATAGTTGCCACGCAATCATCGTTGTAACACAAGAAGTGGAGACTATTGAACATGTTCATGTGATACTAGCAGCACTGCTAAGTACCAGAACTAAAGAAAATCGGAAAAAAATTAATTAACTTTTGTCCAAGGCACAGCTTAAAACATTCATTCATTTTTTTCAAATTTAATCACAATTACTATGAATGGAAAAATTTTGTCCTTGGAAAATGAATCATTTGGATAAAAACATTAAAAACAGTTTAGAGAAGCCTCTCCTATATTTTTAACAGGATTATTTTTATGTTGAAATTTGAGTTACACAATACGATGACTGTCAAAATAATTATCATCAACATTTCCTTCACTCTAAGCCACGTGACTCCACCCTTATCGTTTAGTTTGAGTTACCATAGCTCGCGTGTTTGTGACCATTTGCTGACCCAAATATGCGTACGTTTACGTAACTCAATGTTTCGCAAAGCATTATTATTCATGTATTCGTCAGCTCTATATAAAAAAGTCTGGAACGAACCTATGATCTAGGACTCACTAACATATTTCGTACCGATATCTTTCCGAAGAATGTATCCTTTAAGATAGAAACAAAACTAGAGGGGGCGTGCTGAAATTTAATATACTATTAAGGTCAGATTGATGTGAGAGGGTCTCTCGAAACGTAGCCCAACGTTTAAATCATTCAGGTCCATCAAGGCCTGTAAAATAATTTGGTTGATGACGCAATCCGCGACGGTCAGCATGAGAAGTGGAGTCCTGGGGCGAGAAGTGGAGTCCTGGGGCGTAGCCCACTGAAATGTTTACGTTTTTGGACAGTTAAAAACGCAAATACGGATATTTTTACAAAAGCATATTTAATAAGTCTAAAATAGATCAAACGTAAAATACTAGTTAACAAAGTAAATATATCATATTATTATGACGTCACGTTATGTTGCAATTTAGAGTTTTGTCATAATATCGTTGTAAACATTGAAATTAATTTTTTTTAAACAAACAAGATATAAGTCAGAGATCTAGGCGCGTCTGAAAATAAAGGAAGCAGATAAAAACAAATCCAAACAAACAAAAATAGAAATTTTGATAAATCATGACCCGATGACCTGATGGCCTGATATACAACCTTATCTGGCATTGAATATAAACACATCTGTCTTTTTATTGTTACAAAATAAAATTATCAGCCATATATTTCCATGGGTAAAATTCCAGACATACCAGCATTTTTTTTATAAGGGAGTACATAAAGTCCAGACATATCCAGCATTTTTTTTTATAAGGGAGTGCATAAATTTCATGTCAAAAAGTTCCAGATATTATTAAGACCTTTAATTATATATATATCACTATCAGCACGTCACTGTATATTTGGCATATTTATCCCCCCTTTAAGGCTATACAATTTTACTTTAACCTATCACGCCTTACTTTTTAAGAAATTTTAACCGGGAATGCTTTAGCTCCAAATTTTTTAGAACTTTTCCTAGAATTCTATTACAGTTCCAAATTTTTGTAGCCATTTTGAAATGATGTCATGACGCTGATAAACGAAAGCTCAAAAAAAGTTTATATTTTAAAATTTACTAATTTTCTAATTATAAATGATGCCATGTATATAACTACAGATGATCATATATGCCCAAATATGTTGTAATAACAACAAGTAATGTCATTTACACCTTTTCGGGGTTACATGAAAGACAACAGCAACACCTGACATCTATTGCTGACATCAGCAAAATATATGCGCCATTATAAGCCATTTTGAATACGCATTTGGATAATTATTTTGATATTATTTAGCACTAGCTATCTTCATGTTTTAACCTCAGCGCTTCTCAAACGGAAAATATGTGTTGGAATTCTTTGGTTTCAGTATAATCGGCGTTTAAAATAATGGCCTAGTTTATGAACCTCTGCTCGGCGTCAACAACAATGGGAAGATTTCATTTTTACCTTTTGAGAAATGGAAAGTGTATTTGAAAACCAGAAACTGAAAATCTATCTTAGAGTATATGATCATCATATGAGCAAACAACACTTTATCGGTAAAATCTTGCAAAAAATGTTGATACCAGCAAAACATGCTATTATTATTTGGCTGCTTGTTTAGTTATATCTTATTTAATATTAGCTATGTTCAAGTTTCAATTTCACACAAGGAAATACATAGGGGAACAATACGCCTCGGCGGTTGAGAGCTAAAAATGGCCCGGGTTTGTAGGGTTAAGCATTCAGAAAACGAAAATGAGGTTAGTTCAAGAAGCGAATCTTTGTAAGGCCGTACTTTTTAGAGCGTTTTATGAGACATTTGGTAAAGGGCACTGACTTCTATAGTGACGTAAAAATGTTCCAGAAGGATCTAATTCTGAAGCATGTGACTCCTTGCTGACCACCCGTGTTGAACGAGCATGACGACATCAGTGTGTACGTGAGATCATATATCATTAAAGTACGATAAACTGTAAATGTTTCAGCTCGCATCTCTTTGTTCTTAGATCCTTGTGGGGCATACAATTTACATCTTGTGTCAATGTATTATTTCCAGGATTGTTTATCGTTACATGTACACAGAGGGATTTGTGTTCTATCATAAAATGTGAAATTGACCATAAAGCCATGTATCGCTGTAACAATTGATAAACGTGTTCCATGCTTCAAGTTTTTATAAACTGTTGGTAAGCACCTAATACATTTGGTACAGTGCAATACACACAGACGTGTTAACAAGACAGCGATTGTGACAATAATGGAATTAAACACAACTCGTGTTGTTTATTCGACAAGATAAATATTTTCTTAGATTCCTGTACAATATTTACAATACAAATACATTCAGAATATTAAATACCAGCAGCCGAGAATCATGTCGATCCTCTTCTTTTAAACATATCCCTAATCTTTTGAGTTTTCCTTTTCTTTGGATCCAGGGATATTTTATAACAAATGTGTTGAAATATTTCTACAATTTGATCGACGTCGTTAGCAGCGGAAACTTCGTAATACTCCGCGCAATTTTTACTAGCTAACAAACTACCTTGAAAAGTTGATACTTCTCGTTTTTGAACTAAGTCCGTTTGATTGGCTATAATAATCATAACAGGTTCAAGTCTATTCAGCAATTTAATTTTTTTAATTGTTGATTCTATTGTTTCCAGACTCTTCTTCGATGTGACAGAATACACCAAAATAAACGCTTCTGTTGAACGATAAATATCGGAATTCTGAAAAAAAGCACAGTTTGGGGATCAGATATATATATTTAGATAACAACATATATATAAAGAAGTAAAAACATAAACAAACATTCGTCTGTAATGATCACGTTCAATTACTCATTACACGAAAATAAGTTATAATATGCGTAAAAAGTGTTTGCGTGTCTAGAATATTTAGGAAAATATTGGAATAGAGATGAAAACATTTGTTGTTGTCAGGTTATGCTTTCCCATACTAGCTATGATATTTTAAGCTTTACGACAAAAGACGAATTGTGGAAAATATAATGGTATACTGCTGGGTTATATGTTATTAAATTAAAACTCTTGATTAAAGCTTCATGTGTGCATTATAAATACTGCATTACAGCAAGGAAACAATAGATCTTTGTTTATTCGCGTTTTCAGAAGGTGCCAATAAGTGTAGGCTAACTAAAGTTGGTAAACAAGTTGTAAAATACATTCCTAGTATATAGAACTGATTCCACCAGCAGAAAAAAAAACTGGAATCTTGCATTCCCCTTATGGATCTAATCAAAAGATTTTCCAGTTAGAATTGTTTCATGAAAATTAGTTTTTGATCCCCTGAATATTCAGGAAAATAAGACAAAAATTGTTGGCTGGTTCTGAATTAGTTTGCTTCGTCTCTACACATCTTTTAAATTAATTTTAGATTTTTCTATACAATTGTATACAATTGTAAACTAATACATTATTAAAACATTAAATTAGTGGTACGAAACATTGAATTTTCTAATTTTAATTTGCCTTAATCTAAATTTGATGTTGTATTATTTTATCGTCCAGTGTATTATATATCCTTGCAATCACTTTTACCTGCAACCATGTGTTATAAAGGATATTATGAAAAAATAATTGTATTAATTAGCATGCCAGAAACTATTTAAGTCATCAAAGAAAAACAAGGATAGAACAAACAACAATTTTACCAGTAAAATACCCAGTAAGCTGTTGTAGTGGAATCTATCGCTTATTGCTTGTTACAGTAACGAGGAAATAGTAACCAGTTAACAAACTTTTACCAATTAAAAACCAACTAGTTACCAATTAAAAACCAACTAGTTACCGATTTTCTCTAGTTGATAATGTCACCTAACACAGAAACTCCAATTTTGCTAGCATAAGTCATCAACTAGTAACTATAGTAACAAGTTATTTTCTAAAAGATTGAAGGAAGCTTTACCTGTCCGTCTGAATCTACTATCAGCATCTCCATTTCTCGCCCATCTTTTGTGCCTTTATATCTGTAAGCAGTTTCTTTGCTTGGGGCGTACTCTGGCAAGAATCGTCGTGTTAAGCAGCGTACAACCAAAGCTGTGGCAAAAAAAAACGTAACGTTAAAAATTAAAAAGAAACATAAACAGGTAATTGGTTAATATTACTCCGTATGAGGGAAGGAGAAATGGTGTTAAGGTCAATTTCACTTAACATATTTTTCGCACCAGCGAAATTTTGCTGGAATGTTGCGAGTATGCATTCTGTCGTTTAATATAGTATTGTTCGTTGCAGGGCGTGTTCAGTGGTATTTTTATCTATATGCCGGAAGAGAGTAAACGTTTGCCGGAAGAGAGTAAAAGCTTTCTTACTTTTTAGCTGAAAATTATTCTTAAGAAGAGAGTAAAAGTTCTCTTACTTTTTAGCAGAAAAATATTCCTAGGAAGAGAGTAATAAGTTCTCTTACTTTTAGCTGAAAAATATTCTTAGGATATTGGTTTCCAGTGTTGCTCCATACATGATATTTCTGTTACAACTTTGTTATTTATGAAAACAACATATAATATTTCTCGGGAGACTTTCCTTTTGTTTATGATTATTATTTTTCCTACCATTTAGATCATTTTGATATTACACGTTTGAAAAAATATCTGCTTAACAGTTTGACAGGAGCACCAAATTTATACGTACATCACGTGCATCGTCTAAATCGTCTGATTTTGAAATTTTCGATGTTAAAGATAAATTTACCATGAAAGAAAACTTAAAACATAACTTAAATATTGTCATGTCTCATTTTAAAAATATTTATAATGAATAAAAGTTTTCACCTGTTTTACCAACACCTTGTCGTCCCAACACAACAACTCTAGCTATTTTATCTTCAACTGTATCATTCACCATGATCACTGAACACCGACGTGACAATAAAGAAAAAATGAAAACCGCCTTGAATGTTGATGGTTAATATAAACCTTCCTTAGCAGTTCACAATGTGGTTTTTCTTATTTACTTGCTTCCTTCCTTTACATAAGAGTTTCTTAAAATACTTGAGTGCTTATGACTTCGTCAGCGCTAGGAACCAACTTATATTAGTCTACGTACAGAGATTACATGCTAATCCTTTACAATGTCTTGGATGGATTAACGTCATCGCATCTCTTATTTTCTGAGCTTAATGATATATTTTACTTGTCTGTTTTCCATAATCCATCAATTATTTCATTATGTTAATCCATTTTTTCAGGTACAATGGTTTTAATCATATTATGGATCTGAGTTTTGTTGTTTGTTCTGAGGTTGTACATGAATTTACATTCCTTTGGTCAACTTGTTTGTCTTTTTTCTTGACTTGTTTGTATATTTTTACCATTTTGTTTTTACATTCTTTTATTTTTATTACATTATTTTAATAACGGTGTCAGCCATTAATGTTGTGAATCCTTCAAGATGTTTTCTAAATAAGGGGTTGTTGTTATGCACCTTTGGAGGGTATCCTGGGTGGAAATCACAGTCATGGGTGGTGAAATATATATGTTATGAATGGAATGGTAAGCTATTGTTTACACAATCATTATCTATTTTTAATATATTATACCAATAGATAAAATTGGCATTACAAAAAGTAATCATTTATAATGTCACACATTTGTAAACATGTGCTTGGTTTTCATGTGTAAACTATTTATATCCCTTCTCCTCCCTAATTTTCATGTATCTTTCCCTTTGACGCGACCTGGCAAAAGAACATGTGGTTGGATTTAGGAACGCAGACAATATTCATTTTAATTATTTCCGTTATCCTTTGCTTAGTTGTATCATTCAACATCCGTACTATGAGTTTTGGAATACCTGGTCTTGTTTACTTCGATATTGTTTTGCATCAATAGGATTACCATGAAATAGAACGGAAGAATAAGAGATATGACTAATGACAATCGATTTAGATTCTGGTATTTTCAATGTTTTTTAGAACTTTTTGTTTTTTTGTAGTTGAAACTTGAAAAAAAAATTATTGGTTTATTTCAAATTTCTCGTTCAGCTTATTTAAAAACTTTTTGTTCGTTTGTTTGTCTTTTGTTTACCATTATTTATGTTGCTAAAAGATCTTACATCACAGCAATATACAAGCGTCATTGCTTAAACAAACACATATTCCCATTTACACAAACAGCAAACATTTTAACAATAACTTTAAAGTCACATATCGCTGTTAATAATACGGTTTAACTTTTTCATGATTGGAAATTTCTTTGAAGTTTTCTACCGTCCTTACGATTTGCTGAAGAACTAACATTTACTGGGCCATAAGAACCTTAACATTTTATTGGATAATCTTATTATAGATTTGGTTGAGTTCTCAAAGTTGAAACCGCGCAATAAGTTTAACTATATAAAGTTAACGTTTTTGATACCGTGCTGTGATATATCATATAAATCTATTTCCATAGAAGTCTAAAGATATGAAAATAGAAAATGCTTATTTTTAGAAACGAAAAAACTAATTATGAAATTCAATGATATGAGATTTGACATATATGGATGGGATTAGTGAGTTTTCAATGTCGAAACAATGCAATCACTAAATTTCCATACGTACAATACAATTCAGGAAAACTGTTGGAATGTGTTTTGTTTTAATCCCATTTCGTTCTTATTCATTTCAGCAATCAAGGTAACTGTAGTACCAAAGAAGCTAAGGTCCCAAGTCATTGGTAAACTGTTTTGACGGTTAATTTGGCATTGTAGCTACATGTGCATGTGCCCTAAGAGATAATCGAAACCAGGAATGTATAATTGCCAAAAAATAAAATGATTCTTTTTAGAACCATAAAAATCAGCTACATATTTTATTCGTGAGCAGTTGAAATAACATTATTGAGTCATTGGTTTATTTCCATATTTTAGTTTAATATATCTGTGAAATTGAGAATTTGCGGTCTTAACCGCTGTCAGTTTATCCCCTGTGGTTGTATAACGTTTACGAGAGTTGGTTATCGTTGACAAAAGAAGCATGAATGAAATAAGAATTGTGTGGTCACATTTTCTCGTTTGTTATTGTCTCATCTAGTGATGAATAGCAGAGAGGTTGATCGTGAATTCCATGAAGTGGAATTTTCCATGCATGCGTAATTTTCCCACACTCTGATTGGTTGTTTCAATATGTCGAGCGAAAAAAGTAGAATGCTTTCAACATATTTGAAAGTTACACGGACGATAACAATGAACATCAAGTTCGAAAGGAAAATCTTCTTCATGCTAACCAAGAAATCTACTTCCTGCTAACCAAGAAATCCACTTCATGCTAACCAAGAAATCTACTTCATGCTAACCAAGAAATCCACTTCGTGCTAACCAAGAAATCCACTTCCTGCTAACCAAGAAATCTACTTCATGCTAACTAAGCATCTTCATGCTAACCAAGCATTAGGAAATTCTCAATGCTTTTAGAAAATGGCCTAAATCCACTTAAGTAAAATTATCTCCTGAAAGACAGAAAAATTACAAAATTGAAAATATTCAACTTGCTTTACTTCTCGTTGGAGAAACGTTTTTATACGCATGCGCATACATGCAGTGGATACTTTTTGTTGCCAATGAAACTTTTTCTGAGTGGAAATAGGCCTTAAAGAATATTTATTTATTAAGGTCCTCTCTTTAGTATGACTTGTTGTATACATTCCTTCCCGTGATGTCCTAATCAACGAATTACAAGTTGAGGTTTTTCTCACATGTTATGATTTAGTCATGAAACTTACTATATGTATATATATGTATATGCAGTTTAAGGAGTTATGCATGAAGTTGTTTATATGATGTAGAAAATACTCGTAAGCTTGATTATCAAAATAACAAGTAATTTTCAATTTTCTGCCTAGAACTCAAGCGACTTTTATTTCTCCTTGGAAGCAGTACTTGATAACTTTTGAAAACGAATAACGTGTGACCAGGGATTAATTTTTAAATGTTTTTTTTTCTTCTTTCATTCTGGTTGTAGTACGTTTTTACTTTTTTTTTTCTTTTTGCGAAGCCATAAAAGTTTGAAGACATCAATTATCGTAATTAATAACAAATTAACCGTTTAAATAAAAGTAAGCAACCAAGTACAATTTAAACAAATTTATAACTAATGTCAACCTCGTACCTCGCCATCCGATATCAAAAAGAGAAAGAGGCCCTGGGTACGAGGTTGAACTAATGTATGATAAAAAGAAATGTTTATGGAAAAAAAGTTGCTAGTTTTCGCCACTAAAAGATGCTATTGTATTTATGTATTTATGTAATTGTCCTCTGAAATTTTATGCTTCGTATTCCTCTGATACATAGCACAAGTGATCTTATCCAACATGAAATTTCACATTTATTAACTTTTCGCATCTCGGAAATTAGCTCAGCTAACTGATTGTAAAATCGATGTGTTTCAATGCTCATTCCACCCATGCAGGAAAAATCTTTGATGTGTAAACGTACCCATGTCAATTTCGAGGAAGTTTTTGACATCTATAATATATGAAGGAAACAGATAAATTTATAAAAACATAAAAACTTTCAAGAAAACTTTTTGTTTGTGCATTTGTTTATTTATATTTTGTGCTTAGTTTAAAGTTTTCATTGTTTTATGACGTCACAACGCACACAAACGGGCCAATTAAGAAGCTAGTGAGTTTACCATGTTCAAATGTGGTATACAACTACGGTTACTTCATAATCAAATTACCTAATATCCGTGCGTCTTAAGTCATTGGTAAACTGAAAAGTTTAACTCCGTTAACTCGGAAGTATTCAATTAAACATCACGTGTGGTAAAATAATTTTGGTTAATTTGGCACCTTTTGCCAAATATTTATCCCTATGATTGTAGATTAATAAGATCATCATATTTTAAAGTAGTATTAATTTAAATAAAATCCTCAAGAAGGTATTAGATTTATTATTACCCCTCTTCTAAGCTATCGCCGCCATCTTTAAATACAGCTACGTTTAGATAAATTATTGAATAAATTATAGTCATGTCGGGATAGAAAAATCGAGTATGTTGCACAGAACCTAAACAAACCACGAGTCTATACAGCACTTTTGAATCTTTTGAATCAGTGGCAAAAATGTTTTGGTAAAAATAGTATTGCTGGTACTAAATGTTTCGACTCCTCGTCTCATGATAAGTTGCTAGTCAGCTTATGGTTTAGTAAAGATAGTCTTAACGTCTCTCGATACCTTTTGAAACGTAAAAAATTATTCTTCATTTTATTTTTACCCTAATGATTTAGAAACGCTTTTTGGAGACTACAAACATTAATTAACCGATCAACGCACGTTTACTCCAGAGTACCTGCTACTATTTATTCTCTTACTCATTTGCTGTCTCTTGAAATTAAAGGACAGCTATTCGGAAAAGCTGT
>JANTOQ010246475.1:0-23266 GCA_027564595.1 Bythotiara depressa | reverse complement strand
ACCTCAAAATATTGTGGTCGTACTTATGATATTAATCGCAGGATTATTTACAGCATGAGGTCATGCGGTCAAGGATTTTCGTCAATTGAAAAATTCACGGCACTTATGAATATGCCAAAACCCATGACTAAGAAAAGTTATAATGCATCTGTGAAACATATAACAAAAGCTGTGTGTACTGTTGCAAATGAAACAATGAGCGATGCAGTCAGCGATATAAAGAATAAAGCTGGTAATCCTGATGGATTAGTAGATACTGGTGTTTCAGACGATGGTAGTTGGCGGGGATTTGCTTCACTCCAATGGTTCTGTCGCTATTTCTTTAGTCAATGGTAAAGTTTTAGATGCAGAAGCAATGAGTAGACACTGTAGAGATTGTAAATCACACGAAAGTCAAAAACTTCTAACAGAGACTTGTACGATGAGTGGTTCGCTACACATAATTGTACAATAAATTACAAAGGCTCCGCCGGAGGTATGGAAGTTGTCGGTGCAAAACGAATTTTTAGCCGAAGTATTGAAAAGCACGGTTTACGCTATATAAAGTTTTTAGGAGATGGAGATAGCAAAAGTTATCCTGCAGTAAAATCTGTTTATCCTGCGGTGGAGGTTGAAAAGCTCGAATGTGTCGGGCATGTTCAGAACTTCGCAACTTGAAAAAGAATGTCAAGAATCTTGGCGAGAGAGGAAAACTTACAAACCACATGATTGACCGGTTGCAAAACTAGTATGGAATAGCAGTTAGGCAGAACGTAGGTGACCTCAAGTCAATGAAGAAAGCCATACATGCAACGTTATTTCATTGTGCTTCGACAAAAGAAAACAACTGGCACACACATTGCCCAACTGGCGATACAAGTTGGTGTCGATACCAAAAATACAAAGCGACTGGTCAATCAACATACAAGTCTGGTCCAGGACTACCACTCTCTATTATCTCACATCTCAAACCTATTTACAATGACTCGAGTCAAGACACCTTGCTAAAGAAATGCCTTCATGGAAAAGCACAGAACCAAAATGAGTTTTAATTCTATGATATGGGAACGGTTGCCAAAAACAACATATGTATCACTGACACAATTAAAATTTGGAAAGTTTGATGCCATTGCAAATTTTAATATTGGACGAAAAAGTTCGGTACTTATGTATGAAAAACTTGGCATGATACATGTGATACACAAAATCGAAAGTGACTATTTAATGCGACATATCAGAATAAAGATACTTCAAAGAAAAGGCGAAAGGTGTTAAGGGGATACTCAAAAACTACCATGGATAAAAATGTAGAAGCAGAAGGTTCTCTTTATGAACCTGGTGGATTTTAACTTATTTTTTATACATTATAAAATAGTATTTGACGTTTTTCTGAAGTATATCTAACATTTTTAGCTCTTTCCCCCAGTTTTTCTCAATTTTCTCAGATTAAGGTTTTTCGATACCCCCGGCCATCATAACTTGTGAACCCTCGAGTCTTTTTGTATGAAATTTTCACGAAAACTTCACATCATTGAGAGCTGTGATTTGTTCCTCTAACTTTTACAAACACTTATTGGAAATATTTTTTTAGCGTTCAAAGTACCAAATTTTCAATTCATGAGTTGTCGTAATTGCCGCCATTTTTGATTTATTTATATTTTTTCATATTTTGTTGGTTTGAATCATAGAACTACTTCTTATAGTACCTCCTGTAAAAAAGTAGTGTTTTCGGAGCTTTATTTCTTGCCTTATCTTGGCCGGTGCACCGCTTACTTTTTACTTATATCCACCATTATTGTGTTTCTATAGCAACCGAACAATTTATTTCGGGAAATTTTAAATTTAATAACACATTTGCATACAAGTAATAGTTTTTATGTTTTTAACCTTCTTTAAGCTAAATAGAAATTTGGGGGTACTTATTCAATACTCCTTTTCATAAATCATTGCGCAATATTACGTCATCTTTTCAAAACAGCACTTCTGTACATTTTAATGAAAAACCGATTAAAGATTCAGATTGCTTCGCTCTTATATATCCTTGGTCAAAGTAAACAAATAGACAATTTTTTAGAGTTCCTAGTACATCAGGGAAGCGTTATCAACTTTAAAAAAACATTCAATAACTGAAGCCTCTTTATCATAACGAGGCTTGGGGTTGCTAAATCGAAATATAAGGAGGCTTTGACCGGATATGGTGGTAGTCCAAAAAATCGAATCTCTTTAGGATTTAAAAACTTGAAAAATACTCTATAAGCATGATTTTTTACGTAGAATCCGTATCTGAAGTCCGTTTTTAATAAAAACAAACTTCAAATTTCGGTCTAATATGAAAAGGTCTATTTTCCGTAAAATGTGTCGAAGGGAGCCTTCTATTCACTAGTTAGTTTAAGGGTTGGAGCTTTATAAAAAAATGGTAAAGGTACACACGCAAAATTACCAACAAACAACAAAGCCATTTTTGTAGTGATTTTTTCTTTGTCAAACAACACAACTATTTTTCAAGCAAACAAGATAAAACAAAACAATGCACAACGCATGTCAATGTATCTATCCTTTGTAATAATACTTTTAAACAAAAATCAGATTGACCAAATGTTCCAAAAGTAAGTTTTCTACTATCATGCTTTGACATAAACTCGTTATCAACTTCTAGTAAATCTAACTTATCAACGTATTCTTTATGACAGTTCAGAATAGCTAAACTATTGAACCGCTGCTGAGCTATAGTAGAATGCTGCGAGCGAGTGAAAATGATCATTCTGCTGAACCACTTGTTGCTGGATTCCCTAAAAGAAGCTCACATAATGTAATGGCATTTGGTGTTGATTTCGTTCGTTTTAGAAAGTCATATATTTTTCTATTATTTTTGAAATAAGAAAAAGATTATGTCATAAAAAAAGTCCCTCCCCCACCCCCGTCGTCGTCGTGCGCCAATGTAGTGGACCCTGTATATTGACTACGTCGACGTTAAGGTCAATTTACACAGCGGAAAATTTTCCGACGGAAAAAAGTTCAATCAGTTTTAACTTTCAAAACCTGTCTACGGAAAGGACATTTTTCCGCGAATCACTTTAAAAATTCGAACTGCGCATGCGGCCTGCGGAAAACTTTCCGTTCCGCAGCAAATTTTCCACTGTGTAAATTGACATTTACACAAGAAACAGAAACAGTTCACGATGCCAAAAAGCTAAGCACGTTGATACTGCCAATGATGGACAGCGGTCCATTTGTTTAGATACTGTAGGGAGGAAATTACCGACAAAATTGATACAGGTGTGCTCAAGTAAATGTTATTTTGATAAACATAACCCACCTCGAGTCAAGTTGAAACATACTACAATCAAACTTTCTGCACATAACGGTTCAGAAATACAAGTTCTTGTAAAATCAATAATTCCAATTACCCATAAAGGCAATCAAATTTAGACACGGCATCGATAAAATTGGACTTGGAAAAATTAATTCTTGTGAAACGGGGGTACTCAATGTTTACTCGTCAGATGGTACCGCCGACCCTAAATATGTTTCAAAAGAATATTTAGACTGCTTTGGTGAAATAGGCACTTTGAAATCTACTTTTAACATATCGTAAAAAGGACAATGTCCCACTGTAGTTGTTTCATCCCGAAAAATTCAATTTATTTTAAACTTGATAAAACGGAAAAATGGGTGCAATTGAAAAAGTTGTTCTGTAGTTCTGGTTTTGCAGTTTCATCTTCCGTTGTTCCATGTTCCATGTTCTGTATTCTGTAGATCTATGTTCTGCTGTTCTGTATGTATTTTACTTATATTTAATGACAAAGGAAGAAAAGCGGTTTCTGTCAATCATATGATATGTTTGAAAAAGAAAAAGAATATGTGTCAACGGAAGCTTAACCATGCCTTAACTCGAGAGAATAAATAACCAAGGAACAGTTGGGATTGTTTCATTGATACAAATAACGTTTCGCGATTTGTTTTATAGAAAAAGAAAGTTGAATCAATCTGGAACGATGAAAAATAAAATAAAAATAAATAAAAATAAAAACGAACTAAAAAAAGATAGATCAGTTATGAAATAAAAAACATAAACAATTCTCCGTTTATACAAAACATAAAATATAAGTTTTCATAAAAAATAAATAAATGCTCTTTTTGCTATGTTTATTATGTTTATTATACACACTATTAACATCAAAATACAGACTATCTAATTTTGCCACAAATTCTCAGACCGATCAAAATAGTTTGATTGTTTGACTATAAGACAAATAAGAACGCGTAGATTATTTATAAATAGGCTTTTACAAGAAATATATGTCCAGGTCGATTATATCAATCGTGATAAAAAATGAAGATATGCCATTGGAAATGAGACAGCCTGAGCTGAAGGGCCTGAGAAAGGAAAAATAAACAGTTTCTAAAGCACTAAAAAGGTTATTGATAAATATGCACTTGGCCTTAGTAGTACATCATCGTAAACATAATGCAAAATAAATTGGTTAAAAGCCGATAAAACTCCTCGATTCCAATAGGAAGTTTAATATATCCAGGAGAAAAGTTTCCGTAAATCTGATTCCGGCTCTTCCTCTGTCGGCTTATAAAAAAAGAAATGATTCCGGCTCTTCACCTGTCGGCTTATAAAAAAAGAAATGATTCCCGGCTCCTCACCACCTGTCGGCTTATAAAAAACGAAATGATTCCGGCTCTTCACCTGTACTAAGAAAGGAGGCTGGTATTGCGATGAAACCACGTTCTTATTTTACGGACACTTAAAAGTTAAATGGGACAACCACAATAAGGCGAAAACAGCCAACGGAGGTATTCTAGCAAACAGGTGTTCTAGAGGTGTGTCAGTCCTGGCAAATGGAGCTGTTCTAGAGAAATACGAGTTTGGCTTTCCTGGAAAAATGAGCTGTTCTAAGAAACAATTTGTCTTTTTCCTGTTAAATTGAGCTGTTCTACGAATTGTTGATGTTCTGTTCTAAGAAAAACCACCTCGTTTCCTAGAAAAATTATGAGAAAAGTAGCCACTCTTCCTGGGAAAAAAGAGGTGTTCTAAGAGAAGTAGAAGCTTTTCCTGGGAAAAAGAAGTGTTCAAAGGAAACCTCAATTTTCCCATCATTTGATTCAAGAACGTACTTCCTGGCAGTTAATAACACCAGTTTTCTTAGAACAGCTCTGCTGGCTGGCTGCTTCAAAATAGGGCTATAAAACTGGCAATTATGTCCAAGATTGCATATTCCCAGTCAAAGCTCTTTTAATTTCATATCATAGCCAGCAGAAAGCGCCTCATTTTTAGGGGAAACTTTATTTCTTCAAATATTTTCGAATACAGGCAAAAATCTTGACATTGAATTCGAATTCGTAATCTCTGAAAATTAACCCTTAATGTATACCTCCTGGTTATAGAAAACTTCCCATTGGAAATCTTTATAATTTCATGAGGAACCATGGGGACTTACCAGCTTTTACCAAATTTATTTAACATTATATTCCAATAATTAACCCCCTGAGAAAAGCAAAATGATAAAGAAATTAGCACTAATTTGATTCCTTTCCGGGGACAACATGCATTAAACGATTAATAGAAAATGAACTCATTTTTTTTGTGACGTCTTTTACGAAAACTCAACTGAGAGAAACTACAAAGTTTAACAAATCAAAACAAAAGAATGCCCTGATAAAATGACGGCAATTCAGACTGTTTCTTTAAACATACTTTCTTTAAAACCAACTCCCAACTCAATCAATATATCTTTACAGGAACCGACCAACCGTTCTTCTAAATCAGGATTCTTCCTGGAATATCAAATACGAAACATATTTTTCATTCATTGATATACTTACGTAATGTAACTACTAACTACTACTAGCTTCCAGTCTTAAAAACACATAATTTGCTAGGTGGTCAGTACATTTTACAATAATCAGATAAATCACTTTAATAATTTCTGTTTTAGTTTTAATATCTGTACAATCTGAATCAAACTAACGATATTATTTTCTAATGTCTTCTTCTATCGAGTGTATTGTTTCTACAGTTTTTTGATAGATTTAAATAGTAATAAAAGATACCTTATCAGCAATTTAACTGTTGTTGTAATAGCCATGCAGTCGTCCATAAACCTCTAAACAATAAACATATATATATGTAGCGTACATACAATGCATTGCGTATATACACAAATACGAGAACAATCATGGAAGTAAGTTACACTTGTATGTGACAAGTTCAAATTGTCATACGTATTAAAAATAAAATGTATTGCGGTAACACCATAACAATTTGGTACATTGCTTTTACCAACATTCTGTAAATATTTTCCGTATATTTGATTATACTCTCTTTCATTGCAGTTTCTAATAATCACGGAAACACGAGAAACATGGCATAATCTACTCGAATGGCAGCTTGTGTCAGTACTCAATTACTGCTGTACAAACTAGCAACAGTCTAGGGGTCTAGTTGGTAGAACACAGCATTTAAGTGCAAGCATGAAAGAAAGGTATGAAGCTGGCATGCACTGTTTCTGACGAAATATAAACACAGATAACGAAAACAACTTATTATTTTCACTGTAAAAAAAAAATAAAAAAAAATGATAAGAATTAAAAACATTTTTATTTAAACAAACCTCTATTTTTTGTTTCTTTCCTTCATTTTGTTTAACTAAAAATATATATCCTTGTGTAAGTAACCATGGACATTTCTTTATATCATTACTAATACACTTGAAGGAGCCCTTCAATCTAGCAGAAAATGTTACAAATGTGTCAACTTAAAATTGAACATCTCAAGAACGAAAAGAGCTTTTTAAAAAACGGTTTTCTTCATTTCTTAAGCTCTTTAACCCTGTCATTTCTTAAGCTCTTTAACCCTGAAAAATTTCATTTTCGACCGAACTTCTCCTTCAAGTCTCACATGGTTGTAGATACAGTGATGTAAAATCTGCAATGCATTCTCCTTTAAAAAATTCACTATTGTAAGTTAATCTAAAAGGAATTTGATAAATTAATGTTGTTGCCAGATAAAACATGGCATGGTGGAATGGGCACCAAGTGGGTATGGTGTGCTGTATTATTATATTATTATATTATTGTGTATTATTATTATTATTATTATTATTATTATTATTATTATAACCTTGCAGAAATTGCGAGCAGTCTCTTACATTTATATAAATTAATTATTTAATAAAGTTCTGAAATCTCTGAAAAAAACATTTACATCGTACAAGATATTGATGGTGTAGACAATAACACTCTATGATCAACTATATGGTTCATTAAACTATTTATTTTGAAAGGAATTCAAATATATATCGAATAAAACATATCTAAACAGAAAAGTAAGGGGATATTTCACTGTAATAGGCTATGTAATTAGTTTATCTATAACACAATAAAAACAGCAACAAACAACATCTTTGGATGTAAAATATCCTTCATTCTGTCAGTCTGTAATAAGTAGTGCGTGTTGTTTTCATTCAGTCTATTGTATATTGCAGTGTAGAAGACCACAAATTATGAAATGAACACAGCTTCCTCCACAATGTGAAAAGATAAAGAATAATGGTAAAAGAAGTAATAATATAAGAAAATATAACAAACCATTGCATGGTTCTTCAGGATATTTACTCCCCTTGCTCTCCATGTGGGTAGATGATGTTACTTCAGGATATTTGCTCCCCTTGCTCTCCATCTGTGTAGATAAAGTATCAACTGGTGCACTGAAAATATAAAGAGCAAATAAAAACTTCAAAATAATTTATCTTCCAGGTAATCTTCACATCAATATAGTGTATTTCCTTACCTTGCCAGCAGGTTTTCTAAAGAAACTACATATTCATCATGAGTATATTAATATTTAGTACTATAGTCACATGCCTATATACCATCAAAATTCAAATTGTCCCAAGTTTTGTCTTCTGCATTTTGTATATAGAATTCCCTAATGTTTTAATTGATCATTGAAACACATATATAAACAAATGAAATAGAGATAAAAACACAATATTTTCCCTAATTAGCTTTCCGATGACGAGTAATTTTTATCAAATCAAAACAATGTTAATGTATTTCCTAGGAGCTATTAAGCGCCTAACCTCAAATAAACGCAGCCCCCCCAATAAGTGCTACACGCTCACATGGCTACATCGTTATAAGCGATGTCCTCTTTTAAGCGCCTAAAAGACACCTGTCAAGCTTTCCATACGATTAACCACTGCGATGATGAAGACTAACTTTGAAATTTTGTCTAGTATTGATACAGACCAATCTTAAAACATTGTTACTTTTACCAGTAGATATTTAACATGGATAAACTCATTATACTTTATTTCCCACTTCTCCAAATTAAGCACCACCCTCTTTTTAATGCCATACCTAAAAGCCTAAAAATTAAATAAGTACCCCGGTGCTTAATAGAGGAAATACCGTATACTATGTATACTTATGTATGTCCATATAAAGACAGACAGGTTAGAGTTTTGAATCATACAGTAATCTGCTTTGTTTGACAGCTTAAACTAGACTGAATGAGTAGTTACTGATAAGCTAAAATACTCACCAGTGTAGCGAAGTATCATCAGTGTATACACACTAAAAGAAATATTTTTATGCTATAAACAAATCAACAACCACTTGCAATAGAGAAATATCTACAATAAATGTAATGTTTCAGATTGAATGAGAATAGAATTTAATGCAATCATATACTACGTTGAATAATTAATGCAAAGTTTGGAAGTATTTTCAAATGTTTAAAAAATATCTCAAAGAGGAACTCATTTGTGAAATCAAATCAGAAAATAAACACGACAATCATGCAGTGAACGATTTAACAGTTATTAAAGTGATTGGGCATGTACCAAGAGCATATTCAATAATGATCACAGTCACACTTCTTGCTGGCAGTTCTGTTACTGCTATTGTAAATGGGAAACCTTGGCAATACACATTGAAATGGCCAAGAAATACCTTGCCTGTACAAAACCAAAGGCCCATTTAAAGAGGTGAAGATGACGGAAATTGTTAGTCCAGATGTTTTAAAGACATTTTTAATTATTCTTTAATTGTAGAATAAAAAATTCACACACAACAAAATATAGATCATGATTAAAATGATAATCTCAAGAATCTTGTTTCTGGTGTTTTGAAATTTTAAAATGGAACAAGATGGTTGCTTTATAAGTTTCCAGGAACAAGCCCATGCCCATGATGTTTATTGCTACATTTATACAACATTTTGATTATTGCTACACTTCATCTGAAGTATTTCAAGATGAGTATTTTACTATAATTAGATTGCTGTATCCTAATGGCAACTAACCTTAACAGATGGCATTTCATGCAGTTCTGACATCTCCAGTAACTCCCTCTCATCATTCTCTGTAGGTTGAAGTTCACTAATGCCATTCACATGGTCACATTGCAAAGGTGGAGTCATTTCTGTTTTGTCCTTCTCTCCTGTACCTACTTCACGTTCATAAGTAACATTAAGTTCAGCGCACATTTCTTCATATTGCTGGTGCAATTCTTCCTCATTGAAATTTGTTTTGTTTACTGACTGGATAATATCATTACTCTTATCACTTTTCTCTCTTTCACAATTAATATTAATAGAGGTGCTTGCGTCTTTCTCTGGTTCTTTCGTATGGCATTCTAAGGTTACATTGCAATCAATATCTCCCTTTTCACTATTGTCTTCTTTTTCTTGTGCTTGCTCTATATATGCATCTGGTTTCTGCGGAGATGTTGCATCCTGTATTGATTTACACATTGCATATGTAATGTCACATGCACCAGTTGCATTGTTCTGAAGGTCTGCACTATGCTTCACTAAATGTGTCTTTTCTTTGTCAGTAGTCTTATTCAAATTATCATGCTGATGAGTAACATCCTCAGAACTGTTGGTTAATAGACTGGACTCAGAACTGTTGGTTAATAGACTGGATGCATCATTAGCATCGTGATCGAGATGTTTTACTTTTTTGAGTTTAACTAATTGTCTATTGTCAACTTTATATTTACTTACACGTTTACGAAAAAGTGTGATAGGCACGAAAGGTTTGGTTTTATAATGCGTATTAACAACCTTAATTTTATTCACAGCATTTGTTGCAAGCTTGCCATTTGTGACAGACTGTGCCACTTCACTAGGTATGTGTATGTCCCTCCCGCTTTCTGATAATTTTGTTAATTGGAAATGTATTTGGTTTTTTGATTTATGTTTGACAATGTTTTTATTATTACTAATATCACTTTTCATATCTTTGTTGCTTTCGTTAGCAAACCAAAGTCTTGCTTTATTAATATCCTTAGCGTAATAAGAAGAATCGTTAACACTCTGGTTCCTGCTCTTGAAAATGTCATCTTTGGGTTTGGAAATATCATTAGTATGGGTAACTTTATTTGAACAAGTGTCTTTTCTTCTATTTTCTTTATTTTGGTAACTAGGATAGGCTTTTCTCTGATCATTACTATTTTGGATATCAGTATTGTTCTCAATATTCTTGGCTACTGAATCAAACTGCTCTCCTATAAGAAAATATAGCAAAAGTATATTTGCATTTTTATATCAGTATTTTAACCATTATGTTACACAGGGAGCTCTTTAATTTTAATTAGGAAACATTTAAAACTTAAATGTTGTGGCCCAATTATTCTCCTTGACAACTGCATAGGTAAAAATGCATTAATAATAAAAATATTACACCCAAATGAAAACAAAAAGAAGAATTGGGTATTAATCCCTAAACATGTTTTTCATTGTAAGAATTGTATAATTTTTAAATTGAAACATATTTAAATAATTGTGAAATCTGTATACAGATATGCTAACACAACTAACTGTTGCCAGAACTATTAGATTTAGAGAAAAAGCAGCTGTCACGACCTCTGTTCATTTCTTGTTCAAGCCAGTACCATAGCTAGCCATATAGGGTAGCCAAAAAGTGATGAATGAGTGAGAATTGGCAAAATTATACCATTTAATTAAGCATGTTCTAAAATGCAGATTATGCCCAAATTTTAGCTTTCTACCCCCCTCCCCAAGGTATGGAGAAAATGCAACTGTCATGACTTGTTTTTTTTTTGCCTATACCAGTGCAGAATAAGGCAGAGGTCTTTTTTGCCTGGTCTTTAAGACCTCTGGATAAGAAAGTGAGTTATTACAGGATGTTACTTTTTTATATTCTGGCATTAATACAGTGTTTGTCTGACCTCCAATGCCACTTACTACTGATAAAATGGAGATGAAATCTTTCTTTTATATAATAGAAAACATTGAAGGTATGATTTTAATTATTGAACTTGATAAATGAAATCCATCACAAGTGATGTATCAAGTTGCCCTCGTGTAATTTAATTCAACATCTATGTATGAAGTAGCATGCACCATACTTTGGTATGAAACATTACTTTTCAAATTGGTCGTTAAGTTTTACCTCTTCCCATATCAAGTAGATCTATAAATAAATACTTGTAAATCCCGATATAAAAATGTCAATTGGACAATTTATCAACATCAAAAATATTATTTGTTGTTATTTGATTGGACATCAAAAAAGTGATAAAGCCTGTGTATTCTGTAGGGATATGAAATTTACAAATTAAGTAATGCTTGATCCTCCCATTGCTACAATTTACTATATTTTGATTCATGGTAATTCTGCTGGCAACGAAATAACATAATTATCAAGAATATAATTTTACACATACCTTGTAGTCTATCCTTCCATGATGGCTTAATTCTTAGCGTCCAATTTTTTGGTGGATCTGGAATACTGTAGTCTACTGGCACATCATTGGAATCGTGATAATGAACATTAATTCGATGTCCAAGAAACAATGTTTTGTTGTACCTGAAGAAACAAATGAGTTTGTTTATAATATTTAACTCCTACTTCAATGAGTAAACATAAAAAGAAAACTAGGTAATCAACCAATTTATTAATAAGTAAATACAGTATATTTGCAAAGTTATTAAATTATATTATCAGATATAAAAACAACAACAAATTGCAATTTGGTTTGCCGATAAAATATTTTAAATACAATGTGGTTGGCCGGTAAAAAGTGCATTGACAATACAATTTATTTAATAGTAAGATGTACACCATATTTTAGTCTATGTGTTTATATATTTATTTTTAGAAAACATGCAGGTTACACCACATTCACATTTTGGTATTACAGGCTAGTGCAGTAGAAGGACATTATGGTATTACAGGCTAGTGCAGTAGAAGGGCATTATGGTATTACAGGCTAGTGCAGTAGAAGGACATTATATTACAGGATAGTGCAGTAGGACATTTTGGTATTACAGGCTAGTGCAGTAGAAGGACATTTGGGTATACAGGTTAGTGCAGTAGAAGGACATTTTGGTATACAGGCTAGTGCAGTAGAAGGACATTTGGGTATACAGGCTAGTGCAGTAGAAGGACATTATGGTATTACAGGCTAGTGTAGTAAAAGGACATTATGGAAATAGGGATGTATTAACCCTTTTATGTCACTGCCACACTAGTATGAGGAGAATATAATATTTATTTATTTATTTTTACTTATATAAATTTTGTATTATTTTATTTTTATGTGGGAAGAATACTTACTTATACTTACTTGTGTATTCTAGCACCTATCTCATACATGGTAATCACATATGTTCTGTTGAGTTGTTAATTAAATGAGTGGAATTTCACAAGTTATACTTATGTTCAGAAAAGAACTTCAAAAAAGTGCACAAATCAATTAAAATTGAGTTGGCTCATTGACATATTAACACATTGGTGTTGATTTTAATGATGAAATAATGCAATATATTTGTCAATGGAGCTTAATATATACATGTTTATAACTTGATAAAATCTTGAAAGAACAACAACAAGAAGTGATGTGTGCTTGAAGATCGATGGCTCCATAGACTTATTTGGAGGTAAATACATAACAAGAGGCTGTGAACAGCTGAATATCTACTGCTGGTCTGAAAGATGCTCACCATGATTTTTAGAAACAAAATTTTAGAAACTATAGGAAGAGCAAATTATTGTTGAAAGAGTTGTCATATTGACAAAATTCATGCTCATGTTCACAAAGCTGGCAACCTTATTTCATCTGATGTTTGAAGAAACATATGACTGTACTTGAAAGACTGTGTTTCAAACATGAAAAATAATGTATGTAAAATATGAACTTGACATTTAATCGAACAAATAAATTTTTGAGGAAAAACTTCAAACAGCGATATCTAAATAAAAATATATGAACTGTTTGTCACCACAATATTTATAGGATGCTTTCAAAATAATTAAATAAATCGTTGGTCAGTTCTTGAATCCTTACCATCCTTACATTTCTGTGAGACCATGTGAAACAACAATTATGTACATAATATAGTGAGAGTTTTTAACTCACAAGCATTGCATGACCAAGTAAATGAGGTGCTTCATATATACTTTCACACTTCACTTCACTTATGATCGCAGCTTATTAAGCTTAGTCTTTGTCCAATCTACTGCACCCTTAGTAAAGTTTGTCTAGTGATGAACCTCATAAGAATACAAAAATGATGAAACTCTTTATTGCTTTACGTACAATATAGAGAGGAATACATATAAAGTCTCACATCCACAGCTACACCAATTGTTTTTGTTTATAAACGCTCTAAGGTCAAGATCAACAGCCTTTAAACCTCAAGAGTTTCAACATTTCTGTGAATGGTTTTAGCTTTCATCATTGAAAGCTAAACATAATATTTTATTTTGTACAGTATATACGTAATAAATAAACAGTAAAAAATCAGAAAAGTTAATTTTTGAGAGAACAATTTCAAACTGGTATGCAGAGTTTGGTAAGGAGTAGTGGGTAGTTTCTAATGGGTTGGGTGCACTGAGTTTCAAAGCATTTTTTGGTATACAATACTTTTACTTTACCATTGTATGAATTGAATTAATTGAAAGATAAACATTCTGAACAAGATTAATCTAATGTGCAATCTTGTCATTAATATTATACCTTTGTTTTATTTACTCATTTGATTAAAGGAACTTTAGCATATAAAAGTCGTAAGGCTCTCTTATAACTGTTATCAGTTATAGCCATATACTTCGCTCCAACTTTCGACTACTTTGTTGTAACCCTGTAAAAATACGAAAAATCGCATGTGCCGAATTTGCTAGATTTTTTTATTTCAGTCTAAACAGACAATAATGTGAAGAGCGGTCACTTTGTGATTTTTCTCCACATGGAGATTACTGAATAACTCCTGAAATATAAAAATATAAATATATAAAAAACACAAAAATACCACACACACAATCAGAATCCAATGAATTAAACAAAACTTGGAGCAACTTGGAGCATTTTAAAGAGTTTAAAAATTAGTTTAAAATGCCCTTTTTCCTGTACATTCTTTCCGGTAATAAAAAAAATAAAATCTGCTAGCCTTATAAATTTAGATTTTTAAAATTATGGCTAAGAAGGAGAATTTTCCAATTTTCTTACTAAACATAAAGGATACAAGTGCCCTTAAAGTATATGGGTGATCCAGTAAGGGAAAAAATAAATTTTTGAAGAAACTGCAAAGCATATTAAAAAGGTTTGTATTCATTATTTTGTGAGGTGAAACAACAATTACAAAGGTTCTAGTTTTTCATTTTGTTATCTTGCTATTTCAGTACTGGCTTTACATCAAACCATATGGCACAAAGACAATACAAAATGGGTGCTAAAATGACTAAAAGTAACTGAAAATAGAGAAACATAACATAATCTTAAATGAGGTCTGGGTTGCTGCAGGGAAAACAGATATGACACACAATGCAGTCTTCTACATGCACCAACCAGGATATCTAAGGAGGGAAGAAGAAGAGTATACTGGGTCTATCCTCTCTTAGAAAGACTACAGATAATTCAAAAGATAGATACACTCTTGAGTATATACTTTTAAATGTAAATTTCATAACGTATTGCACACTAAGCAAAGAATATTGAATTAAAGATGAGTAAATATCATAAGTTTGCCAAAGGATGTAGATAGTAACTATACATTTTGTCTTATCTGGTCAGGTTTCCAGGATTTGTGAGAACTGTCTGGTACAATTCTGAAAAAACATCTGCAGAGGAGAGTAATGTCTTAACATCAACTACATCAACTATGGTCTTATCAAGCATTGCTTCAGAGCAACTGTAAGATACATTTGAGAAAAAGCCTCCATGGAGGAGAGTGAATTTATAACACCAAAAAACATGATTGGTAATTACATTTCAGACAATGCACTACCAACTTTGATGACAATACCATAATGTCTTATCTTAACAAGTTTCCAGGCTTCACAATAACTGTTTGACACATTTCTGAAAAAAAAAACCCTTGTGAATGTGAGTCAAATGTGTAGCCCTTGGATTGCAAATTCAACTTGGTCCCCACAGCTCCACAAAGACAAGTGTGAACATCATGATGGTACCAAAGGTGTGGCCAATAATTATATTTTGATTACATTTGCTTATTATCTGAGTTTAAATCTAACTGTAAAAAAAATCATACATTTTATATTTAAGCATTATACTCATTATAATTTAGATTATTAGTTAACATTGAAAACTTCTGAGTTGACAATCAGTCAGATAGTAACACACATTAATAAAAGATTTGATGTTCCATCGATCAAATATCGTTATTCTTATTGTGATTTTATTTAAGATATTCAGGAAAACACAGATGCTGTTGGTTATAATAGAAAAACATGAAGTATTAACATGATAATACTTGGGCTACTCCTGTGTCCCTAAGAACAATGTTTGTCTAGATTAGTAGTGGGATATGAACCCTGGTCATAGCGATGAAAGTAATTTCCCCCTCCACCCTTAGAGACAAAAATTGTATTTTAGAGCTTGCTTTTGTTCCAGTGATATTTTTGGGATTTAAATCCCTTCATCAGTTGGGAGTACCAATGCTGGCCAATACCAGATGAACTTTGGGTATGCTCAAAGCTATATTTCCAACATGGAGAGAAGAAAATGAACATAATAACTGCTACTACATAGACAATGTTAATACAATACAATAGATTTGTACAATAATCATAACATCAAAGAAAACACATAATTTTATTACCCTAAGGTAAAAGTTAAGGAAGATATTCTCAATTCAGTATTGATATACATATCATATGCCATTGATCTGAATGAGAGATACTTCTCTTCATGTTGAGATAGTTGAAATATTTTGTTTATATATAAATAAAGGAGGATCAAAATTTTATTACTTCACACCTCCACAGGAAAAGATTTCGCAGATGCAATCAGACTTGAGAGGCTACCATTTTGAATAATTTTTCTGTTTCTGCGGTACCATTTTGAATAATTTTTCTGTTTCTGCCACATTAAAACCGACAACATATTTGTATTCCTCGTCGAAAAATAAGCCAGCATGCAAAGTTTCAGAAGCATATCTGCACTGGAAGTAATTTTATGGCGTTTTGAAATCTAGAAAAATCTAGAAAAATAAAAATATTGGAGGGGTAAAATTACCCCTGCAATATTCGTCGACAAGGAATTCAAATCTACTGTCAGTTTTAACGTGGCAGATGCAGAAAAATTATTCAAAATGGTAGCCTCTCAAGTCTGATAGGTGTATACCATGTACAGTACATAATATTTTCCAGACATAAAAATGAAAATACTATCTTCAGGACAGCAGTCTTGGCCATGAATGGCGTGTGATTGCTCTCACATACCCTGGCACACGTCATGTTCATTTATCATGTGCGATGGATCGCACGCCTACAGGAGGGCATATCGTACACCTACAGAATACATTGATGCTTGATTATTTTAAATAATACAAGAACTGTATTTCCTTAATTGTGCCAAGTTATAAAGGTTAAAAAGTTGAAAAAGAGGCGGGAATAATGTTAGAAGAGAAGATCATTTTTTACTTCTTCAGAGAAACGTCTCATTTATATATTATATGTTTATTCCTTAAAAGAAACACCAGTGTGTATTATATAATTCCATGAACTACATTCTTTATACAAAGAAACAGGCTGTTTATACGTCAAGCACCTCCCCTATGAAGCAGAAGTAACTGATAAAGGAAAAGCTGTTTACATATCTTTCTCAAAATTTCAATTTCTTTCTAGAATATTTACCATTAAAAACTGGATTTCCACAACCTTGAGATAGGTAGTCTTCAACAATATTAATTTTTAAAGCTAACAAAATATTGTTGTTGACTCACACACAATAGCTTTCTAAAGTAAGAAAATCGTAGTAGCGGCCGTAAAACATCATGTGCACTGGCACGAATGAACATTAAAACACACTTTTACAGCCAATTTACCTGATAGAAATGAATAATTCTTTTGTTACAACATAGTTTTACAGCAATTCAACATTCTATGAATGAAGTGTTCTTACCTTAAACTTTTTTTCTCTGAGTTCTCACGAACGAAGATTTCTTACATTGAAACATGGTTTTACTGCAATTTTACTACGAATGAAGATTTCTGTTGTTGAAAAACTGTTTTACCTTGATTTTACGTGTCATGAGGGAAGGTTTCTAACACCATAAAACTGTTTTACTGCAATTTTACACGACAGGAACGAAGATTTCTTACATTACAACAGGTTTTACCATGATTTTACTTGCTATGAACGAACAATTATTTTGTTAATACATGATTTTGCAGCAATTTTACGTTCTACGAACAAACTTCAACACAAATGAATATTTCTTACGTTAAAACATTTAAATTATTTTATTTACAAGAAGCACTACTCGTCATTTTTCTTCATTTGCGATATGTTAGATCAGAGCAAGACAGAGTTTTCAGTATGTGAAAATGCTGTATAACAAGTGTTCTAATGAATAAAATCTTCATTCATGGTATGTGATATCAATGTAAAACAGTGATTTGTTGAAGGGAATCTTCATTTGTGGTATGTGATATCTCTGTAAAATATCATTTAGACAAAATAAATATTCGTTCTTGGTACATGAAATATCACTTTTATCCCATGTGCACAGAGGATAATTATTTTGTTAAAACATGGTTTTGCAGCAATTTTACGTTCTACGAACAAACTTCAACACAAATCAATATTTCCTACGTTAAAACATTTAAATTACTTTATTTACAAGAAGCACTACTTGTCATTTTTCTTCATTTGCGATATGTTAGATCAGAGCAAGACAGAGTTTTCAGTATGTGAAAATGCTGTATAACAAGTGTTCTAATGAATAAAATCTTCATTCATGGTATGTGATATCAATGTAAAACAGTGATTTGTTGAAGGGAATCTTCATTTGTGGTATGTGATATCTCTGTAAAATATCATTTAGACAAAATAAATATTCGTTCTTGGTACATGAAATATCACTTTTATCCCATGTGCACAGAGGATAATTATTTTGTTAAAACATGGGTTTTGCAGCAATTTTACGTTCTACGAACAAAATTTACTGCTAATTTTCATGACACAAATGAATATTTCTTATGTTAAAACATTTAACTTATTTTATTTACAAGAAACACTACTTGTCAGTTTTAATAACATGCAATGGAATGATGTATAATAAATTCATGGAGTATGCTTTCTTGTTGTTCATTTGAAATAATCATGCCAACACAAAGACAGTACAAAATATAATGCAAACTTAAAATTATAATATTAAAATTTACTACCTTAAAATTTATTACACTTAGCTCTACCAGGTTGTAGCTTGCGCAGTGTCTAGTCCTTGTTTTACACAGTTTGGTTACTACATTATATCTGTTCACAGGTCGGAGACCTGTCATTGTCTAGGTTGTTCAATCAGTTATGTTCATATTTTTGTTGATCTATATTATTATACCATGTTCAGTTGTTATTGGTCGAACAAATGTCATGTTCAGTTGTTATTGGTCGAACAAATGTTGTCATGCGAATGATAGTACACCCTCTACCTCCATATCATGTCTTATCAATGCAGCCAACAAAAGCTAACATGCTTCAAATGACAATTTCTTATGCTAAAACACTCTTTCATGATTTTACATTTTACATGGTAAAGATTTGATGTTAAATTTTTTTATTTCATTGACATTTTTATGGTTTAACCATGATTTTATTTGACGTGAATGAAAATTTCCTATATGTCAAGACAGTTTTACCACCATTTTATATGATAAGAATGAATTAATGAATGAATGTTAAAACATATTTTTTACGACTTTTTACATATCACGAAGGAAAATTGCTTATGTACATTAGAAAATTGTTTTATAACGATTTTTACGAGATTTGAACAAGTATTTTTTACGTCAAAATGTTTTACGATCCATTAAAAATAGTAATAACTTGTGAAACATAAATTTTTTCCATGCTTTGAAATAAAACTTTCAAGTGTATCCCAGCCTTTAAGCATTGTGTGAAATTATGAGTATTTCCTTACTTGGCTGGTGTTTCATTTCAACATTGGAGGTGTTTCATTTTAACATTTCATTTCACAAATAACGTCACATTAATATAGGCTTGTTTCTTATTTTTATGAATCGATCTTGTATGTATCCAATTGTAAACAAGAAGCCATATGGGCTTGATGACTGATGGCTTCCCACTCATGAACTGAGTCAATTAAAACAAAATATGGATCAGCATTTAGGAAATGCTTTGGATGGAAAGTACAGACTCAGAAAACTATAATGGAAAAAAAAATTACTTTAACAAAGAGTTATATTAAAGCTACGAATTTCCGTTAGTTGTTGTCCTTATAGGCATCCTCTTTATAATACAATAACATAGTTTTCTTCTCAGCAGAGATCATTATGAGCTTTGTTCTATTTTTCAGAATATAAAGCGACTCTGTGTGGGAAAGTGATTACAAGTGTTCCTATTGTCTTTGAAATTATTTTTTAATAAATGTCACCAGCGATATTCCCAAACTATTCCTACTACCGGTATACAGGAGTATAAACTCAATCTCTCAATCTTAGATTGAGTTTTGAAACTCAATCTTCCATATTAGATTTTCTTTCACCTTGAAAACGTATTAGAAAAATAAAACTAAAGACAAATAAGTTCTTCTGAGCGTTACAGTTGAGTTCTTCTTGCAATAAATTGAAGGTTTCATTCCTATTAACCCTTAGACTTCAAAGCATATTTTTTAAAAGTGGGAATTTTGATCAACGGATCGCTGCACAGAAAATATTTTCGGGCCTTCACCCTTATAATTATGGAATATATGATGTATACATCACAAAACCAAGAAAAATGTTTAAAAAAAACACAGATGGTTTGAAAGATCAAAAATAAATATCATATACGTACTTGTTTATTACATGTTCAGCATGATAAGTGTTCTCAAATTTCAAGACAATACCCATGTAGCTTCCAAACAGTTCCACGCCTTCCAACTCACAAGGTCCCTCATTCTGGGCGAAGGCATCTCTGTAGGTATAAATGATAAGTTGTTACATTTATGACAAACCCGCTTATTAGGACGATATAAGCAATTGACAAACAAGATAAGCAATTGACAATTTTGTAACAGATACAGCATTTGTACATTCTGCCCTCATTTTAGCTATTAATAAAGAATGATGTTGGACTAGGTATGCCTTATAAAGCATCTACACATATAAAGATTCATTATGTCGATAAACATATCGCAAACCTGAAAGAAGTGCTCATTTGGCAAAATCTTTAAAATCAATTACAGAATTCTGAAAATCTTTACTTGTTTCACAAAAGGGTGTTGCTTTTGCCTTCCTTATTGATATTGTTGACTAAAGAAAGGTAAATCTTCAAATATATGGTATACAGGGGTCGATTTAGGATGTGAAAGTAGATTTGCAAAATATTTTTTAACATAGTTCAAATGTTATGCATAGTGTGATAACAAATACCTGGAACGAAGTGTAAGGTATGAGATAATACAGCTGGTTTTTTAGTTTTGGACTTCAGCCATTGAAATTCAATAAAATATACAATGGCAAAAATTTGCCGGGATTAGCCATTTACGTAATACGACAATATGCCATATTACATTGGCAATTTCATATTGCATTGTTTTTTTAAGGTTTTGCCCATGAAATTTCTTACTTCTACATTGGCAGAAAAGTGAGGAACGTTTAAACTCATGAACCCCAAACAAGGGGACTGAGCGTCTGAGCATAGCTCAACTCTCACAATCTTAACTCCATTTTTTACCACAATAACAACACAAGAAGAACACACCATTTCAAAAGAAAATTTGTTCTTATCTTAATATTTGTGTTATGCCAATTTTCTTCTTCTGCTTTTGCTGCATGATGAATCTGGGGCTTTACTAAGCTTTCAGTTTTTCATTCGTTTTCATATTATTACAGGTTTCGAATGACTTAAAAGACAAGTTAATCTTAAATACTTTACTGAAATCATGATCATAAAGTATGACGGGACTGGGGGTGCTTAAATATATAATTGGACCATCACAATCTTTGTGACAGAGACACCATGCCAATGCAATTATAAATGAAGCATGAAGACTGTCTGTGGCATATTATGAAAATACATACCCGCCCCAGTCTTGTTCTTTGTTTACTGAAAAGGGACCAAGCATGGAAGGAGCTTAAAATGTTTTGTGCATGATTGTAATTTACGTTGATTGCTAATAAATAAGCAGTGTCTAACAACTGGCACATGCTTAAACACGAAGCTCCAAGACATAATGAGTAACGAGTTTACCAAACAAAAAATATACCTATATGCACTTTTGATAAACATGAAGGACTAATAACATATGAAGCATTAGTAGGGTGATGATCAGGCTGGTTGTAAAACATTATGTAGTGTAAGACAAATACAAACAATTTGTTTGTGTAAACAATCACTTACTTGATAGCATTGATTTCATCACCTGTGGTTCCTTCGGGGAAACCTTTTATCAAGATTAAAGTTGTTTTCATATCTATTCATATCTATTGCAATATAAAAAGTAAACATATTATAATGAAATGAATTTTAATTGATCAACTTTATAATCCTTTAATGTACAATGATTTAATGCATAATACCAGCTTTTACTAAATTCATTTGACATTATATTTCCAATAATTAACCCCCTGGGAAAAGCAAAATAGCAAACAAATGACCAATTATTTGATTCGTTCCCGGGGGACACATGGTATTAAAAGGTTAATAAACAATTATATAATTAAAAACTTCTTACAACTTCGCATCACTAAATAACATAAACCTGTTTTGCCAAATTTACTTGCACACTTTGGAGTGTGGCATGGTTTTTCCAATCAATTCATGAATCGTAAAATTTACTTACCCTCCTAAAAGAAACTTCTGACCTCTTGCAATTTTTTATTAAAACTAGGAAAAAGTTGGATTTAAGGAAACCTCGATTTTTCTCTTTATACATTTGTTTCAAGAATGTACATATACTTGCTGGCAGTTAAGAACACCTGTTTTCTTAAAACAGTTCTGGTGGATGCTTCTGTACAAAGGAGTTTCACAAACTTTATTAAAAGTGAATGTTTCTCCTACTAAAATTTAAACTTAAATATGGCCATTATGGCTGTTAATAGTATATATAATTGCGGTTGTGTAAATGGGGATTAACAAGAAGCCACTCTGTTTAAAAACTGGGAGAAAAATGCACATCAAAAAGTATTACAGATTAAATTTTGCAGAATTTAACTTTTATGACCAACCTACAAGGCTAGGGAGTTCTTATTGCAGGGTGCAACTTTTGTCAAATGCATGCCAATTCAAGTGCAGAAATATAAAATATTTAGCAACATGTACAAACATTTTCTGTGTCTATTGATTAAAACATGCCATACCACTATTGTTGTGTCTATGCGCAAATCAACAACTAGTGGAGTCAATGGAACATTGAAATTTTTAATTGTAGACTCAACAGTGGTTTAGTCATGTGACTTTCAGTTTATTTGGGTCCATAATTATAGGCCATTTGCATTAGTATAAATAGCTGGCTGGTACATCGGTTAGTTCTCTTCCACTGTAAAAAGTCACTCATGATAAATTTTCGATGCTAGACAATCATAGTAACGACCGTAAAAATCACTAGTGATAGATTTTCTAAGCTAGGAAACCGTAGTAATGACCCTAAAATGTCACTTGTAAGAAGAGCTTTCCGAAAAGAAGGAACATAAATGATTTAAAATCAGAAATAAAAAATTAATATTGTCATCTTTATGCAGATGATACAATTATTATAGACTCACAAAATGTGGATACCCTAATTTCAAATCTAGAATTAAAAATGACAAATGTTGACAGATGGCTTAAACAAAACAAAATG
>JANTOQ010246253.1:0-12877 GCA_027564595.1 Bythotiara depressa | reverse complement strand
AACTTTTTGATCAGTTAGAGCCATATACCAACTTTATGATCAGTTAGAACCATATACCAACTTTATGATCAGTTAGAACCATATACCAACTTTATGATCAGTTAGAACCATATACCAACTTTTTGATCAGTTAGAGCCATATACCAACTTTATGATCAGTTAGAACCATATACCAACTTTATGATCAGTTAGAGCCATATACCAACTTTATGATTAGTTAGAACCATATACCAACTTTATGATCAGTTAGAGCCATATACCAACTTTTTGATCAGTTAGAGCCATATACCAACTTTATGATCAGTTAGAGCCATATACCAACTTTATGATCTGTTAGAGCCATATACCAACTTTATGATCAGTTAGAGCCATAAACCAACTTTATGATCAGTTAGAGCCATATACCAACTTTATGATCTGTTAGAGCCATAGAACAAGTTTATGATCAGTTAGAGCCATAGAACAACTTTTCAGTTGATCGCACCATAGGCAGATTTTAACAAAGATTTGGAAGATGTAAGAAAAGAAGGAATCGGCATCAAAATACACTTTCTTGTTTCATGGAATATTTTTATTTATTTTAAACTAGAATGCGATGTACACAATGGGAATTACGGATGAAAATCAAGCGAGTATTTTGCAAATTGTTGGTGGTATCCTTCACATTGGAAATTTAACATTTATGGAGGTTGGAAATTATGCGCAACCAGAAAATGACGACTGTAAGATATAATGAAATTTGAAAGATTTTACATTTCTTTGCGAATATATTTGTTTTTATTTTTGTATTCTAAGTTCGATCTATTCATTTATTTATTATCAAATTTACTATTTGAATTCTCTTTGTTCTAACAAGCCAATAGAAATGAACCTTACCTTAAATGTTTGATTGGTTTAATTTTATATATGCGAAATAGAGCATCCCACAAATGTTTACCCAAACAGTTTTAAAGTAAAGAATGGATAATTTTATTTCTGATTTTCATGTTCATGTGTTTCTGTGAATTTTATTTATGTTATTCCTCATAAGTGTACCATCAGTTCATATTCTTACATCAAAGAGCATTGTTGTGTTTTTGTAAAAAGGGCATATCTTTCATTCAGACCTCCCAATTTGAGTGCATATTTGAACATTTTTAGAATCGCAAAATAGGGCACTGCCTTCTATAGTCAAAAGGCATAAAAGATCTAGAATATCTCCTGATATATAATATATAATATTTTCATGAAGCACTTTGTTCATAAAAATGTTTAATGTAACAAAATAACAGCTTCAATTTTGTTATATACTTCTTGTATGAGATTTCTGTTTTTGTGTTTAGTTCTTCAATTTCCTGCTTTTCTTTTGCAAATTGATGCTGGGAGCTTAAAAGAAAAACTGATCAGGTTTGTAAAGTGTTTTATTTGTAATAAAGAATAATTATTGTTTCATTATGTTAATGCATTCTGCAGAATATATCAGTTTGTAGTGACTTGTTGTCACAGTAAATCAACCAATAAAAGTCCCAAGATCTGAAACCCTAAATAAATGAACTTAACAATAACATATAAATACTATCTTGAAGAATGAAATAAATAAATAAAATAAATAAATAAACAGTGAGTTACGAGCAAATTAAAACACACTATTGAATTTACATAATTATACAGGACAAAGTGAAATGAACACATGAACATTCTTCAGACCATTGCATTAATAATCCTTATCTTTATGATCATTTAGTTTTTAAAAACTAGTCACTTGTTGTTGCTTCAAACTTATAGTCTTGTATTTATAAGGTTCTTATCATAAATACAACTTTTAATAGATTTATTGCCATTTATCATATTACAAAATTCAATAAAATATTTTGAAGTTGCTGGTAATTTTTTTTCAGATATGCTGTATGTTGTAACATATTATTGGTGTGTACATTCAAAGCTATAATAGTCGCCTCAAGGACCAAGAATATGTTGTTGTCAATATAGACATGAACTTATCAATGGTTTCTATAAAAAATTGACTATAATACGAAAAGTTAATTTATAAGCTCAGCTTATGTATGAGCAGTATTATATTTGAACAGAAAATTATAAATTTAAATAGGGTAAAACTTGGCAAGTTTTTAGTTCTATTTCAACCTAAAATAGAAAAGATAATTGATGAGTCCAGGTGCTGTTAATGGAGTAGTGTATAATTATTTTAATGAAGGAAGAGATGTTTAGGTAACAAAGTATTGTTTATAATAGGTTTGACTGTAATTTATTTTCAGTTGTTTTTCCTTGATTGCATTTTAGTCGCGTTGTTGAATCTACATGGGGTGGTAAAAAAGAAGTAATTAACATGACATTGAATGTTGAGCAGGCTAATTATACTAGAGATGCGTTATCTAAGGCTCTTTATGCAAGATTATTTGATTGGCTGGTTCAGGTAAGGTTAAATTTTGATGTGACTGTGATTGGATAAAAAGCAATGAACGGAAAATTGTTGGTCATAATTACTACATATGTGTCCATTTAAAAGAAAAACATTCATTTTGATTGATCTTAAATTTTACAGATCAACAATCAATGAAAACAAAGTGTTTGACCACCGTTATTAATCTGACTGATCACAACTTAGAAAAAGATCATGGACGTTAAAAGATTGGTTCATAAAAAAGAATGGTTGATGTATAAAACAATAACTTTAATCACAAGCCACTAGAGAGCAATAAGAAACATGTTTTTAAAAGTTGTGAGTAAGAATAGTGTGTGAGTGTAATTAAATAAATTTGATATTACACTGTGAGTGCAAGTGTGAGTAAGAAGTATGTTCTTAAAAGCCAATCATGAAAGATGACATGCACAATAGATAGAAAATTGCAGTGGCAATTATTAACATTTTTAGGAGATGGTAATTTAGGCCATGGAAAATTGGCCTGATTTTATAATGGCAGGAATGAAGACTTATTATGTTTTTTTAGTTTTACTGTGATTTTTTATTTATTTCCATAATGTTTTTACACACCTGCAATTCTACACAAAATATTTGAGACTTTTGCAGTTTTAGGCCCTTTTCATGTCCGTCCCTATTCGGTAAAGAGTCCATAAAACAAGAATGGGGATAGGTCTTAATGGGAAACTCGTCCGAGTTACTCTTGCCAGTGTATTTTAGTCAGAAACGACGGAGAATATGTTTAATTCATTGATTTTTCCATTTCGAGACCTCTCAAAGACCCACTTTGACTTATTCTGAGGCAAGCGAGGCATCCCCCCTTGCACCCGTGCTCTATGACCACGGTTGCTTCAGTAAGTCAATCTGAAAAAGTAAACTGAAAAAGTTTAACTAAGAGTTTATATATATATATATAGACGACATTCCATTAGTTGTGGAACTCATTTTTATTATTTTGGCGCCTAGTCTCAGTATATTATGTGCAGGGTTATGGAATGGAAATTTATTTAATTAAAACGTGGATTTTACTGCAATTTTATATTCTACTTAGTAGGAATGAAGAAATCTTACATTAAAACATGGTTTGTCCACAACATCACATACATACAAGGAAGGTTTCTTACACCTTAAAACTGTTTTTACTGTGATTGAAGATTTTTTACGTTAAAATAATTATGGATTTACAGCTATTTTATATGATTGGAATGAAGATTTCTTACTTAAGACATGGCTTTCCTGACACAAAGGAAAATTTCTTAAAATTTGGTTTTACTACAGTGATGTTATGTACTACAAACAAAGATTTGTTAAAAAACTATTTTACTGCAATTGTACTTGCTATTAGATCAAGTCATTTATTTAGAATGGAAGTGGATGTAGTGGCTTTAGAGCCCAAATTGTTGAATGGCTGTCAGGGCGCAAAATAATGCTGTACGTGCGTACATCCTTATGCAAAATTCAAGTTTATTTGTACTTCGTACAAGTAATTTTTGTAGGACTCACGCTAACGTACACACAAATTGGAATTATGTTGTATGCCAAGTGCAATCACTTTGCCACTCACAGTACAACGTACTTCTGTTTTATTCGTCGATGTACACTGTTTTTTTGCCATTATTAAATTTACTGTATTAAATTATGTTTGCAGAACAAAAAGTTGAATGTTTTTTATCAATTGTTACCTTTTTAGTAGATTTTTGCATCTTATTTTTCTTCAGCATCTATTCTTGTAACAGGTCATGCACATGCATTGTAAAATGTTTCCCAGAAGGCACACTCTTCATCGTTGAAGTTTTATAACAACAATGCAATGTAATAACGTAAACTATATATATATATATATCCTTGATTCATTGAATAATCTAAGTTTGTTTGAAACGTATTTAGGAAATCACAAAAGTGGAAATTGGCCTTATGCTTTTTTTAACACCACTAATTGAAAAATAATAATAGAAAACATGCCAGCTGGTAATAGTGTTGTAATGAAATAATAAAACTCATCTTTGCATACATCACTTTGTCGTTTTGAGAGACTGAAGTGAATGATAAAGGTCGTAGATTGTTGTTTAATCTACGTTTTAGAAGCTTAGATATCGAACTAACGGTAGTAGATGGTTGTTTAATCTAGGTTTTAGAGCCTTGAAAATTGGACCGGGTGTCTTAGCTCGTCGTTTAATATAGGTTTTAGAGGCTTAAAAATGGAACACGCGACCGGAAAGCTGTCACTAGTGACATTTTACAGCCATTACTATGATTTTCTAACTTAAAAAAGTTGTCACGAGTGACTTTTTATGGCTGCTAGATTCATGGGAGGATGCTCTTGGCATCTAGACATATTTCAATGGCTTTTGTTTTACAAGTTGGTTATTCTTGGAAATATATATTATTGTAGCACGTTTTTATTTATGTGATTATAACTTCATATAATATAATTGCTTTGAACATCTTTTTTAGTGAGAACAATAGAAAGAAAAAATTGTTGTGACATCTGTGACGCGATTTTATTCTATGATAGGAAACAAATATTATTAGGCTGTTTTCCCATACAGCAAATATTTCATAGCAAGTACACTACAAAAAAAATATGTATGTAAGATATTAATTTGACTTCTGTCAACGTACTTAACAGATTTTAATTATTTTGTGCCCTGCTTATAAATCAAAACCACATCTTTCACAATGGTTTAAAATGAGGATTTTTCATTTCACAGAATATGTTTTCATGTGTGCTGAATTTTGAAAATGTGAAATTCATGGGACCACTCCTTTAAAATGAAATAACAAATTAGAAAGACACTATGGCTTATCATGACATGTCTGCTTAGTTGTGGTAGATTGTGATTTGACAATGAAATAAAATTGCTTTGAATAATATTTTAATTTTTATTAAGTGATTCAAGAAATGTCATATATTCTCATTTTGTCTGATAAAAGCAACATGCAATGTTTATACCAAGAAAACCTAGAAAAAATATAATTTGGTATGTATTTTCTGCACAATTTGTTGTTATGGTGTTTATCTCTTTGTTTATGTTTTTTATCATTGAAGCCTGTGTGAAGATGCACTCAAAGTACCATGTAAAATATTTATACACTTTCTGTACTGTATATATATAGTGTATACATCTGCAAGGACAAAGTTCAGGGCTTGAAATCCGACCATTAGCAAGGCATGTCTAAAGAGACTCACGTTATCTCAGAGACATGAGTCTATTGAGTCTAATGCTAATAAACGAAATGAAGAAATAGCAAAATGATCTAAAACACGTCAAAATTACCAAATCCAAGTATAGATAGTGTTTATATATATAGTTTACTTCAATAATGAACAGCTCTATTTTTACTTCAAATGTTTTCTAAAGCTACAATGCATCGATGCGCACCTTCAATGCCATTTTAGTTACTATTTACAGGAAAGTATACTGTCACTTCTATTTACTTCACTCTCCTCTGTTAAAGTTATTTAAGATTCTATTTCAAATTCTAGTTGTTATTACACTTGCGTACATAATCTTTGAAAACGTTATAAGATTTTATTTGTTTCTCATTATATTTACTCCTTCTCCTTCTCTGATTTCATTCAGGGATTAAGTATAAAGTATAAATAAAATTAAACATAGCAGAATTTTTACCTCACAAACACATGGACTATTTATATGGACCTTACATTTAAATAAAGGTGCTTTTTTCTGCTTTACCATGCTATGAAATAACATTTGTATTTTTTAGAAAGTTGCTTACAATAGACAGAAATTAAAAACCAGTGCAGGAGAGCACAATCATATTCAATTATACTCAGTTGAAGAAAGAACAATATGCTAACAAATCTATTTACGTCAATGATGACAATCACCACTGTACATATCTCACATGTAAAAACAACTTCACAATCATCACAGAATGTGATAAATAATTTGAGCTGGGTTGAAAGATTAAATTTAGTATATTTTGTTTGTTTTTCCTAGTTTATTCAGATTTTATGAAAAATAGACAGTTTATTCTTATTTTGCTATTTCGCCATTTCGCTGTTTCTTCATTTAGCTGATTAGCATTGGCCTTTTCTTTCTGTTACTTATGATTGAAAATGAATAATTTTATTCCCTTGTGTCACATAAAATTATCTTTCAGAACACTTTTTTGAGAGAGAGAGAGAGAGAGAGGGATTGGTTTTAATGTGTTAACCAGGGGTATTGGAGTATGGAAATTATATATTTTTAGTCAGGTACTTAATATTAAAAAGGTAAAAGTGGATGAAAAAACTCTTTCATGTTTGTAAAAATCTAAAATATGCTCATGTAGAAAAGTTGGAAAATCTAATAAACGCGCCCCACCCCCACCCATAAAAAATAAAAATAGTTTTTTTTACAAAACTTATTGCCGCTTCTTTACTAAACTTTATACAACTTTATATCATGTAATATTTATATGTACTGTGTAGAGGTTCAAGAGTTGTGTTCCTCACTTTCAAATATGTATCTAGAATTGATGCCCATCTCTTTTTCTTCCTGAATGCTTTGTAATAGCCAGGCACTACTAATACTGATCCTATTTCCTGTTTCCTTTTTCTGCACACTTCAATCTCAATGTTCTCTTGGTCTGCCTTGAGGAAATGGTGCAACAAGCTGAAACTGGACAACTCCACAGGAGCATGCCCCACCAAGATTTTAGGACCATCAATCACATTCTCCTCTTTATAAAGTTCAATGGAAAACTTATCATATGCAAGTGCTTTTTGTCTTGTTTCATGCTCAGCATGCATGTTTCATTTCTCATGAATTCGAAATATTTAACAAACACCCCTCTCAAATAAACGCAACGCCTCTCTTTAAGTGTCCAGTTTCAGCTTGTTACGCCATTTCCTCAAGAGAACACTATTGAGATTGAAATGTATGGAAAAAGGAAACAGGAAATATGATTAGTTTATTTGAGTATTTACGCTATTTAAAAAGGTTATTGCATGCAATTATTGCAAATATGTACTAGATAATATGTACTGTTCTTTTCAGATCTATGTTAGTGAATGTATTACTTTGTATTTTGCTTTGTATGTAGAAAGTGTGGCCATGTCTTTGCCGTTGTAAACCGTAAAATACATACCAATTAGTTTGTCATTGACCATTGGCCAGTGATTGAAGTAATTGTTAGTTGAGTGCTAGTAGAGAAATACAAAATCACAAGCAACGAAGTCGGGGCTCTACATTTTTGATTACAATATCAAAACAACTGGCCTTGTTTCAGAGATTCCAACAAAAGGAAAAGTAGTTTTTCTAGGTAAAACATGCCTAACAAAGGTTTGAGACCTCTCAAACAATGGTGCCAGACCTGGAATATTTGCCACTATTTCTCTCAAAACCTTATATACAGTATATCATTCTTTTGGATCTTAGGAACTAGACTTGTTGTTTTGAAATACAGAGTTCCCAGAGGCATTGCGTGCCTCTCACAAGTTGTACTATGTATATACAATAGAAGGACTCCAATAACAATAGCAATGTAATATATAATTGCACCACTATCAATATTCACATCAAAGATTATGTTATTGTGACGAAAACTGTGATTAGCAGTACTCTAAAATGATTTATTGTATGTTTAATTAATTGAATTGTTATTGTAGGCCATTAAAAACATGAAATTTCGGAAAAATGCTTAGTTTTAAAAGTATTTTCAAAGCATCTGCTGAATCTCTGAAGATAACATCACTTGGTAAAGGACCGTTTGAAGTTTCAAATGGCTTTTGTGAACTATTTCAAAAACCAGGATCTTATACATGGACTATATCTGACAATGCCAGTAGGAAAAGATCATACAATATCAAACCAAATAGCAGTACATTCACTATCACATATCGGGGTAAACAGTTCACAGTAATTGTGAAAGATGGCAGTAACACAACCCAACTGATTGGAAAACTTTTTTTTGAAGAGGATTGTAACAACCTTATGGCTATCTTTTTTGAAATGAAGAATGGACGTTCAGGTAATAAACTTGAAGACACAAATGGAAAATGGTTAAATGCTAAAGAAAACATTACTGCTACTAATACACTAAAGGTAAAACATGAACCTAACAATAGTGGGTATAGTCAAACTCCCCTCACTGATAAAACAGAAAGAAAACCCCTTGGAGAAAGGTCTGGCCGCAGGTCATTTAGTGACAGTGGTGATCGACAGCCACTCAGTGATAAGTCCAGAGTTCAAACAACACCTGTAAGAACAAGACTTTTTCCCTCACCATCTGAAGTCACAAAACTGACACCTGTTAAAAGTTTGTTACGAGATAATCATGAAAATAATATTAATATGCCTTCAGGTAGTGGAAGTAAATCATTTTCATTTTATGGAAGCAATAATAATATGAGCAAGAATCAAACATATTCCACAGTCTCTTACCGGTCAAAATATTCCTCAGAACCAAATAAATTATGGAGTTTCCGTCAACGAAATAAAGCATATAAACCTTCAAGTAATGTCACAACCAGTACTGATGTTGTTGGATTTTCCAACCTTGGAAACACATGTTATATGAATGCCATACTGCAGTGTTTACTCAACATCCCAAACTTTTTTCAAGACTTAAATAATGAGCAGAATCTTGATGTTGTTCTGCACGACAGTTTATATAATTCATTATGCAATCTAGGAATTTTAAAATACTCATTCGCAACATTAGACAATCAGAGGTTTGCATTGAGGCGGGTAAAAACAGCAATCTCATCTGCAGCAAAGAGTTTCTCTGGTTATGCCCAGCATGATGCTCATGAGTTTTTTTGTCAATGTTTAGACCAATTAAAAGAGGATTTGTCTGTACAAATCTCGAGGGAACAAGAAAGTCTTGGCTTTGAAGTTTCAGAAATAGATAACTCAGATGTTTGTCCAATAAAACTAAACTATGAGTCAAGTATTACGCATATAATAACATGCCAAGATTGTGGCGAACAGGTACTGAAGGATGAAGCTTGCCATGATTTCTCACTGGTTATTCCAGATTTTGATGAAAATGTTAATCCTAAAGATCAAAGTATACAAGAATTATTGCATTTCTACTTTATGAATGAAGTAATCGAGTACACATGTGAAAAATGTAAAGGCAATTATTCAGTATTGTCTCATCGGTTCTCCAAGTTGCCTCGTGTCTTGGTTCTTCACATCAAGCGTTATGATATTAATGATCTGAAAAAATCTGACAGAATTGTTCTTCCAAAATCAGTTGATATCAGCTTTCTAAGAAGCCCAAAAACAAAAGTGCCAGAAACATTTGTTTATAACACAGAAAAGTTTAAAGTAAAAGGAGCCAAGGATGTATCTGAAAGAACAATATCAACAGTTGAGAAGCGAAAATCTAACGAACCCCTTGAGTACGAACCATTAGGTAAATCAGCCAAAAGTTTAAATAGCGTAGGAAACAACGATGCTTTTTTAAATGAGAAGATTGGTTATATGGAAGGTGAATATTTAGCGAGAGCATTTCGAGAAAGCAAGCGAGATGAAGAACTAAGAAAACAAGAAATTAGTAGTGCCTTTACGAAATTAAAATCAAACATAAAAATGACACCTAGTGAAGTATTACCAATCGATGTAAGCACACCGAAGGTGAAAAGTCAAATCGATAGTATTGAAATTAACCTGGATGCCGATAATGACGAGTTTGAGGAGAGCATCAAAGATCTCCCTTCTGTGTCTGATGATGAAGAAGAACAATTAAAAAAGGCTATTGCATTGAGTATGGTAGAATTTGAAACAGAACAGCAAGACGAGTTTGAAAGCATTTTAGTAAATTTATCAGAGGAAGATATTGATCAGCCTGCCATGGATATCGAGGCAGTTTCCATTCAGAATATGTCTGAAGATAATGAACCCAATCACAGTGAAAATAGAGATTGTTTGTACAAATTGATTGGAGTTGTTAATCACCATGGACAAAACACACAAACCGGCCATTACACTAGTGATAGCTTTGATTTTAAGTCCAAAAAATGGAGAAGTTATAATGATTCATCCGTGAAGGAAGTGAAAGAGTATGATGTTAGATTTGGAAGAACAAACAGTGCTTACATTGTGTTTTATATGCACGACCCATGTTACAATGCTATTCTTAATAGGCCATGTTAAGTGCTCAAAGTTAAGTGCTCAAGTCCTGTATTAACTCATGTGAATGATAGGAAAAAAATAATACAGTGTACTATACCCAGAAGGATTTTGGTATACATGTATGAGTGTCTATAAACACTAAAAATGTTTAGATAAAATACCAAATAATATAAGGCTTGCTCTAATAATAGCTAATTGAGAACATTTGTTAACCTATGTCTGTATAGAGTGATCTATGAATCATATCTAATGACAATCCCAAACTAAGACATAATAGCACAAAAACGGTATGCCCAAATACTGTCTGGTTATGGCACTGAAATATATGTTTCCACCACACTCTTCACACTGCTGTTTTGCAGTTATTTCAAGCCTTGAGTTTTGTAAGGTTTTGACAAGAATGTTATTCTCCTAAATCTTTATGTATTGTGGTTAAAGTTAGACCAAAAGGTAGTTCTATGGGTCCAACCCATAATAATAATACAAAAAAATGTTGTTTTTGTTATAAAAAGCATAATTTCTTCAGGAATAGAGATACATTTATTTAACTAGTAACTTTCTTTCTTTATGAGAAGTACAGAGATTCTGATAATCTAGCCTACAACAATGCCTATAGCATATGTATGATTGTGTTAATTTAGTTAACAGTTCTTAGGCAAGACCAAACTGAAAAGTTGTTATATGGGTCCAGGGACACTAATGTTTCTGTCTTCTGAATTTCTATCAACAGATAATAAATGAATGCGGAGCAGTGAAGAAACGATTTTGAATGTAAATCATCATAAATCATTGTGAAATTTTCAAAATATAATTTAAAAAAAATTGTTTTTGTTATAAAAACATCACATCTTCAGTAGTATTGATACATTTAACAACTTTTTAGTTAAAACTTTAGCTTCACAGTTTGTTGCTGTTTATTGATTATTTAAGTATTAACAAGTATTGGTATATTTAAACGGCCCATTTGTTGTTTGGTAACTACTCAATATGAACTAAAATTGGAAGACCTTCGCTGATGATCCATAAACAGTTTATTAAAAGTTTATCTATCATAGCGCATGGAAAATATTATTCCTTTAGTGACTGACTGACCTCATTTTTTAAATTATCTGCCCATAGAACGACTTTCAATTCGATCATACCTAATAAATAATTTTGTCAGTTATTAATGTTTCTCAAACAAGCACATACTATTTTGAAGTTAATTTGTTCAGCGGTTTAAAGTATCCTTGGCATAACTCAACACATATTTGCAGCATTTTTATTTCTCATTGTATTTTATTACATAGGCAAGTTTAATAAATGTTATTAATATGTTAAGGTCTTATACATAGTACTAAAGTTACTAAAAAGTTGAATGTGATTTTAGAGAAATATGTTATGACGAAACAAAAGTTGACAGTTACGTTAATATTATTTTAATGTTACATAATTAATAATTGCAGACTTTTTACATACACTTATCCCTGTAACTTTAGGTTCACCTGTGTATAAAGAAAACCTCTCTATAAAGCCATTTTTCATTGTACTTCCTCTCAATTGTTTATAAAGACCATACTGTATGTAGAGACCAATCTCGCCATTGTTTCCTTGTTTCCTAAGAAACCATTATATTAGGTTTGACTTTATGTTGTTTATTAGGTACAAAGTAAGTTACTACTGGGAGCACTAAAGTTTTTGTCATGTAATTTCCTTCAAAAGATAATAAATGTGGATGCAGTGAAGAAACTATTTTGAAAATTATTACCTCTTAAAAGAAGTAAATCATCGCATTGACTGTTTACCATTATGTTAAAGGGACAGGCTCAGATTTCCTAAATCCTGCCAATGAAGAGTAATCAGACCATGTATAATAGCTAGCTAATAAAATTTACAATTTTCAAAATACTTGTACTTTATTTTTCACATTTGTTTGAAAGTCGTTGAAACTCTTGTCAAATTCTGATAAATTGTAAACATATTTTTGCATTATAATTATTCTGTTTCCATAGTTACTTAGACTTTTTTAATAATGAAAGAACGTCACAAGACAATAGTGGCACGTTTATTCGAACATTTTTCTATCGTCGAATCGTAACAACACAAAATTTATTTTGCAATTTGTGTAATGCTGAACCAGTGATGAAACACAGGAGATTATTCGAAAACTAATGAAAGATATATGAATAATATTTTCTACGACATAAAAAATTATTTGATTTCTTAATAAATCCGGAGCAGCGCGAGTGCAACCAATGAAACTTTGTGACTTTATGTAACCTAGATAAAGTAATTTATTGGTGAAATTTTGGAAATCTAGATCTGTCCCGTTAACTGTCTGTATTACTCTTATTAGTTGTTATTCATTATATCAGAAGCTTATAAATACTCT
>JANTOQ010246142.1:0-13493 GCA_027564595.1 Bythotiara depressa | reverse complement strand
GGTATTTCGCAGTATTGAACGCTAACTTCACTATTTCTTAACTTTCGCAAGTTGCATTTTTTATCAATGTTAGTTATACAACCTCCTTCAACGTCAAGCACATAAAAGTTTTGTTTTAATGCTATTATCGAGGAAATTTTATGCTCCTTCAACGTCAAACATTAATAACTAAATAACACCACTGAAACGGTTGTAACCTGCAAAAAGTGGTTTTTATTTCACTAGCTCTACTTTGTAATATATAATAAACAATAACGCGATGGCGCATCGTGCCAAGGTTCGTGCAAAGGTGTCGATTAACACACTTAATAAAGACAAAGAAGACATAAGAACTTACCCGGTTATATTGGTAATTTGAGTATATACAAATTCGCGTTGATATGATTGTAACACGCTGTTGCAAACAAACCTTTAACTCGATAAAATAGAAATGTCTAGATAACAGGAACTAATCTTTCTTGTAACTTTGAACACGTTTTATTCCTTTTACAAACGGATGGACACCATCTCCAGTCTATCAAGAGTTGTACTGCACATACAGTTATAAAGCTAAAAGAAGAATAGCCTTTCATAACTGGGTTCGAGTAAGTTTTTTAACTTTATTTTAAAAATAATAAAATAAGAAGCGCCTCGCAGTTGTAGTATGATGTAGCAGTTGTAGTATGATGTAGCAGTTGTAGTATGATGGCTAACGTTCCATAAGTGTTAAATTCAATAGAACGCCATGAATGTCACGTGAGTAGTGGGGTTATCTGAAAGTGACATCATTATGTCGTCATCGATGGGTGTGATCGTATTTTGCCTTAATCAACAACAAAATTTCATGTCCAAATGAATAGTAGAAGGTACTTGGTGTAACGAGTTACTGCATCGCAACCGGTTGCATATTGGAGTGTGGAAGCTGGTTAACAGTTAAACCTAATGAGGGGACACTATCTACTGGCTGCAAAAAAGGAAACTCTTACCAATATAAGCTACAAACCAATGCGTGAAAAGTGGGGTATTCCTGATTAATGATAAGAATTAATGATAAGTTCAAATAGCTTGAGATTATCGGCATATTAACCCATGTTATCTCTGTAAGATAATTTGATATTATCGGTATATTCCGACGTAAACGCTTCTGACCATTGTTTCATTCAGATGATATCAGATTGTTTCAAAAAATCGGTTTAAGGTGGTTCACTCCAATTATTTCTTCAGATGTTTGAAAAACGTTTTATTCATATTCTTATGCAAAATTTACCGTAGAATCCGATTATGATACTCAGAAAACTGGAATTTATTACCATACGTGCAAATCGGTCGCCTTATCAACGCCCTTTTAGTAACGGGTTATAACCCGTTTTGGTGACGCTTAAGGTACTAATATGCCAGTTATTTTTACCTGTAGTCATTCACTTATGCTACGGTGACCGGTTAGCAGGCAAATTAATCAAACGTTTTAAGTATTGACTTATGAACTTTGGTACTATTGGTATTCGCAAAGGCAGGTGTGTGCCTCGCTTGTTTCAGAATGAGAAGAAACACTGAATCTTTGGTCCTTATAAGTGATACTATCTGTAAGACTGTACCAGATAACAGTTTAAAATTGTAAGCCTATTACTACATCAAAAAACTGGTAAGGTGTTATACAATGTTAAACTTTCTTTTCCTCGCCGATTCCTTTCTAAACTACAACTCGATGATAACGATGACGCATTAGATATGATATCATTGTATTCAGCGAAATCTTTGAGTGATACTGCAAACCTGTTGTGATTGTGGAACCAGAAATTCTGTATCGTAGAAGCAAGAGGTACTTTGACTCTCGCATCTGCTGATGATATCTCGGTGTACGATGTACCCTTGCTAAAATCGTTGGACAATTGAAAAGGGCTAAGGCTAGGGTGCACAAAACAATCAAGAAAAAGTTCCAAAATTAAAAAGTGTCCTTGATTTTCGTGAATTGCAGAGGAGCCTACATTTGTACAAATACGGTTTGTTCCAGTATAGCCGAGTTTGGGGCTAACCGCAATAAAAAGTTGCGACACACGTTATAGTGTATGTGACCACGTTGCTGATTTTTCTGCATGTGAGGCACGAAATCGTATTGCAGTGAAACGAAACGGATTCCACTCGTGTAGCCTAAAACTGCGAAGCAGACCTAACAAGAACGAATTTTTTAAAAGCATTCATGAAGATCCTAGACTCTCAAGAAAAACTTTGGGCCGACAATAAGAGCGGAATCTAGTCGAAACAAGCAGATATCCATGCAGCGTTAGAGGAAGCAAAGAAACCTACAGATTCACCGTACATAAAGTTTTAAAGCTGTAAAAGATTTTCAAGGAAAGGTTAAGAGTCGGCATAATTTTTTTGCTGATGATACCAATTTATTTTTTGCACACAAAAATATAAAAACCCTATTTGCCGTTGTAAACAATGAACTGACTAAGATTGATAATTGATTCAAAGCAAACAAATTGTCATTCAAATATTAGTAAAACAAAATATACATTCTTCCATAAGCTCAGCAAAGCTGAACACAATGTCCCTTAAAACTTCCAGAATTGAGTATTAATAATACTAGTATCAAAAGAGAGTATGTTATGAAATTTCATTGAGTTTTGATGGATGAAAATTTAACCTGGCGTAGCCATATCAAGTCAGTTGAAAATAAAATTTCAAAAAATATTGGAATCTTACACAAAGCTAGGTTTTTATTAAATCAACAATGCCTAAAAAACATCTACTATTCCATAATTCAACAGCACTAATCACATAAACTTACTAAACTTTTTAATAACGTGCTAGTCGTATTATTTTTAATGTGGATAAGCAAACGCATGGGTGGCCTTTGATGAATCAATTAAAAGCATTAAATATTTACCACATTAACATTTATCAAACCCTATTATTTATGTTTAAAGTAAACCACAATTTGGCAACTGGAATATTTAAAGGTTGCTTCACATCTACAGTCATAAACATCCAACTAAATTTTCTGAAATTAATTTCAAACAACCGAAGGCCCAATTAACTTCGGCTAAGCACTCTATCTTGAATAGAGGACCATTTATGTGGAACAAGTTCTTAGTAGACGGAACTTGTAAAACAGCGCACTCGTTTCCCTTTTCCAAACAAAAACTCAAAGTAACTTTGCTAAGTAGCTATGATGAACAAACATATATTTAATCTCATTTGAAGATTATTGCCATATATATACTGTAAATAATTATTAAAGCCCTTTATTCTTTGTTCTCCACGATGGGGCTTAATGATTAGACTTGTTGTAGTCTTCTACTAGCTCAAGCCAATCTATTTGTAAATAGCTTAACAAACATGTATATATTTTAAACGGCGAAACATAAACTGAAACTGAATCTGTAAACTAAATGGCGCCAATGATAACACATTTCCGTTTGTTTTAAAATTATCAATGTAAAGGCCGAAGAGAGCTAGACACCTTTTAGCTACCGAAACTCAGGGGCGGAACTCAGGGGCGGGGTCATCGGAAGTATCGACCGATATACTGTTTATTATATAACGTTTGTCAATACAACTCCAGTAACACAAAATTATGAAAAAAATCCCGTACATAATTACAAAATAGGTTATTTATTCTATGGCTAGTAAGTAAATCACTAAAGGCGGACATAGACTATCATATTTTATGTGATCGAAGTGATCATAATTTGGTAGTGTATATGCTCTAAAATACCGGTCAAACCTTTCTAGACCGCCTTAAATCTATTTTCTACAGTTTGAAGACCTGCCAATCCTATTAGCCCCTATTATATTCATCAGACGCGAATTTGTTTACATCAAATAAAATTTGATAGTGTATGTCCGCCTTAAAGCGTTTCGCTTTAACTTCCATGATGATATCATGTAATTAGAGATTTATTCTCGCCATTTGTATAATATTCGCGCTCCTCTACGTTGCATTTCTTTGTACAGGTTGTACGCCAACGTTCCACCGTGTGTTTGTTTCATGGTTAAACCTTCATTATGTTTACCATGAAGACGCCCTAATTACGAAAGTCTATCTCTTTCTATTGTTGCATCCGATGCAATTATTTTTAATGCCTGTAGGCTATTTTTCATTAGACTAGATCTAGTCTGTTTTTTTATCGGGAAATCGGATTCACGGCAATTCGCGCACGGCGGTGAAAAGGAAAAATTTGTTTTTTCTCTTCACGTTATAATGTTCTCCATCTGGGTGCCTTAGTCTATTTTTCATTGATTTTTTCTAATTATATTAATAACATCTTCATCTAGTTCGTGGGCCAGTCTAAAATTTCTATTGCTACAAATATTTTGATAATATAAATAAAGCTCGTGGAAATTAATATTACATGAAGGAGTATGTAGTAAAACAACCTTAGTAAAGAATTTATTAAGAAAATAAAAATTAACGTTAAACAAACTGGAAGCGAAAATAAAAAATAAAGAATTAGCAAGATGTATTTTTGCTGAGAAGATGAACTTTAGTATTTCTGGAAAAGATTCCTTCGCTGCTTTAGGTAAATGACATTATTTTTATTTGTTAGTAAAGCGAAACTGAACATTCGTCTTTTTTCTGCTTGTTTTTATGAAACCTTTTTAGATATAGGTATTTTGCAGTAAAAACTTCACATAATGTTACATAACATCATACCTAAAGAAATAAACTAAACATTGGCATTTTCCACCAATCTGGAGACATATATAACCGCAATATTTTCTGCTCTTTGGGCCCCCACCATGGGAGGCGGTGGTCGATGCTCACGGAATAACGTTCCATTTTGAGCCCTATGCCCTTGAATTCCGATACAGGTTAAAAAAATTTCTGGATTAGCCCTTGATTTACTGTACATCTAGATGTGGCAATCTTACACGCTTTTATATTATGTGTGCATATTGCGTCATATGGTACAGCTGGTAACTATGGAAACAACAACTGGGAACAAGAAATGGCGTGAACTCTTCTTTAGTTTAATAATCGGGATGCTTCAAGAGGCAATTTGTGAATAAAATGCAACAGAAAGTTTGGACTATAGTTTTAACCCATGCCACCTGGAAGATGACGAACTCGGTGGAAATACAATAGGGGGCCGATGATGAGTTATTCATAAAGGAAAGAATCTCCATTTTAACGTCATTATTAAAAACAATGAACAATAAGAAAGCGATAATTTTATGTAAACTTTTCATCTTACTAAAGGTTTTTTAACAAATAGAATGCAAAGAGTTGTCTTGAATGGCCAGACCTCGTCAAGGAAGAATGTTTTAGGTGGAGCACCTCAAGGATCAATTCTTGGTCCTTTATTTTTTCTTATTTATATTAGTGGTATTATTGATAGAATTCAAGGTAATGTTAAATCTCTCTTTCAAATTATATTTGATAATATTCATTCTTCTACTATTTAAAACAATGATTTGAGTTTGGTAGCTGACTGGGCTTATAAATAGAAAATGTATTTTAATCCAGACCCTTCAGAACAGGCTGAAGAAGTTATTTATCTACTAAATATGTTAATACATAACATCCAGTTTTAACCTTTAACAATTGTTTTGTTTATACTTAGCAATCACATAAACACCTACACATGATTCTAGACAAAACACTAGCCTTTGATCATCACTTAAAGGAGAAGATTACCAAACAAAGCTAACAAAGATATTGCCTAATTAAACGTATTTTTACATTTTTGCCAAGACAATCAATCGTTACTTAATATTTACAAATCTTATATTAGATCACACTTTGACAATGGGGATATAATTTACGATGACGCACTTATTGATACTTTTTGCCAAAAAATCTTATCTGTGCAATATAATGCGTCACTGTCAATAGCAGGTGCTATTTTCGGTACTTCAAGTGATAAATTGTATCAAGAATAAGGACTAGAAAGTTTAAAAGATTGGAGATGGTATAGGCGGTTATTTTTCTACTATAAAATTAAAAATAATCTAATTCCTAGTTATTTAACAAAGTTATTACCGAACACAGCCTTAGATCTTTTAAAAAAATTTAATATTGCACCTCCAAGAACAAACCGTTTTAAAGCATTTTTTCCTTCGTGTGGAATTAACTGGGAACAGCTTGATCCGAACATACGAAAATCTACATTCTTATCGTCTTTTAAACATCATATGCAAAAATTTATGACCTACTGCCGCACCTATTTATCGTGTTCATCATCCACGTGGACTAAAGTTATTAACTAGACTCCGTCCTTGATCTTAGCCACCTTCATGAAGATAAGTTCCGCCACAATTTTCAAAATCCCATAAACTCTTTTTATTTATATGGAACGAATTCTATGGAAACGAATGAACATTTCCTATTGCATTACCCGATGTTTGCTGCGCAACGCCGCATACTTTTTGACAACCTTCATACGAAAAATATTTTCCTTTTACCGTTAAACTGACTCTACATTGATAAAAATTCTTATTTGTGGTACTGATACTTATACTTAAAGACTGATACAATTCTTGCAGGGAATATTGCCTGTCTTCCGTTTCGTACTGTCCTGTTTCTCTTGTATTTGTTTATGTTTTATAATTTGATATTTTGGATTTGGATTTTTGTGTATTTTTGTATTTTATTATATTGAATTAAAAAAAGGAAAGAAAAAATGAAACATAATATTTACAAAAAATAAATCTCTTTTAGAAATATAAATAAAAGTCATGTACTAGGAAACCAGGAGCCTTTGCACGACGCGTTATCTTTCTGGCTAAAATGTAAACGCAGATTTCTAGTTTGGCTGAAGCCGCTCAAGTATCCATGAAACTAGACGGAAATAAAAATTTGATATAATCTGTTTATTCTGGGGCGTTTTAGATTCTTCTTTTTCGGGTGATGATCCAAGATTAAGGATACACATAACCTGATAAAAATCATTAATATCTTTTCATATATGTATTTTCAGGTCATAAAAGTATATATATTTTGAAAGGCTTAATAAATGGCCTATCCAATTGACGTAATATTATTAATTAATATTTTATTTAAAACAAGAAATAAACGTTTGAACACTTTTTGTCTGTCAATATTCGAAGAGTGAAGAAGTACAACAGCCTCATGTTTTCGAGTTGAAAATTATATCATCGTGTTCTGAACTCCAAAATCGTGTCTCAGATTTTCTTTATTTTGGGTTAGTGACGAGAAAATCCGCACTTACTGAAGTGAGGAATGGGCCACAACGACCCACAGCCAGCCACAACCAGCCAAAGCCACCTACAATGATCCGCAACGAGCAACAACCACCTGCAATGAGTTCATTAAACCTACAATGAGCTGAACATTTGTTTTTTACTGTTTTTATTCAAGGACCAAGCAGTGATCAATGTAAAGAAGGGTGCAAAAATGGATTTGGTTAAGTAAACATGTGTTGTTAAACTAAAGAATAACATCAATATTCTTTCATATACTTGTGATTGCAAAGATAAAAGCAGATTCCTGTGGTTGTAAAAATACAAGTCCGGAATGCGTTGATAGAAAAAATATCAATAGGAATGAAAATGGGGTATTATGCCAGATGAAGATGTTAATAGTTTCACCCAACTATACCTGATTGTAAAGATAGTAGGAGATAAGACTTGCCCACCGTTATTCTCTAAAAATCAGGTTTAGAGAACCTTTAGAGAGAAACTGGTATTGGTATAGAAAAATAGATTTATTGAAAGAGAGAGAAATGTATTTTGTTTTTTCACTAGTTTTTTCTTGCTTAACTTTGCTTCACTTCCAATGAATATAGACTAGTTTAGTCATTTCTTTCTAATTTTCAGCCCGTATCGGTGGAATTTACGCTTTCGCAGCATATCCTTAGATTAAATTTTACAAATCAGGCTCTAGTCTACATCCAAGTTATTTGTGAGATTTGGACCACCTGAAAGAATAACATCCTTTACAGATCTGATTTGGGGTATCTCGATATAAATTGTTTTCTTAAAACCTCATATAAGAGAGGTTAGGCAAACACAATTCTGAGAATTGTAAAATATTCAAACATCGTGGTAACAGAAATTCGGTCCAAAACAAAATATTCAAAATGCCAGATTTCTAACATCCTGACATTTCTAACATCCAAGTCCTAACCAAACACAGTACATTCGGCGTATATCTGCATCGACGGGAAATTTTTACGTTGTAGTATTTCTACGACGAAGGAGGGCAACATACGTGTGAGAAATTTCCTACACAACCGAGGATTGCAGAGCTGAGATGTACTACATCTTCGTCGTAGTTAATTCCATTCGGCGTTTGTTGGACTTGGTGGTGATGTATTAATATTGGAAAGGAAGTTAGTGAGTTTTCATTGACTATCTTTTTAATATTAATTCATCCCAATCTCAGTTTTTAAAATGGCAACGAAAATATGAACTGAATGCAGGCTACGATGTCTCCAATATTCATATAATTATTCCCACAATTGCTCTAATCCATTATTTTAATACACTTTTTACTAGTAATGCAGTATAAAAAGAGCATCGATTTTTTCAAAATTAAACTGCGAATAACCTGGCGAGATATCTATTTTGTTCCAGCTTATAAACTCAGCTCGCTATTGGCTTGCATACGGCGTTTTTTAATATTTAGTACCGTAAGGCCTGTCTTACATTGAGATTTAAAAAAAGAGCTTAATTTATAAATATATGCATTCATGAATGAAGTTTCCTATCTTCGAAATAATTCTTATAACTTAAGAAGCTACAATATCTTTACAACTCATACCCCGAAAACTAATAACTTGGGTGTAAACTTATCGAGCTAAACAGTTGTGGCCGTTTGTACCTTCAGAAACAAAACACTCGTCCTCTGTGCAGCAATTCAAAGGTAAAATTAAGACATGGAATTGCGTGGTATGTCCTTGTCACCTGTGTAAACAGATAAACCTGACTAGCGTATTTGTAATTTTAAAATATTATGTAACTTAGTTTATATTTTAGTCGAATTTTCTTAGCTATTTAGTTAATGTATTTATTATTCGACGTTTAAATAAATATTTATATTATGATCATTCTCGTCGCAATTGGATAATAAGTAACAGCGTAACTTTTTCACGGTTTAAATATTCGGTTAGTAGATAGTCTTAAATTGTACGTAGCCTTAAGCCTACTTCGCCTAGCCGAACCGGCTAGCATCGATAACCGATTACGTAGGCTTCGAAGCAAGGAAACAAGTAAAGTGGTAAAAATCTAACCGGATGGCAATCATGGTCATAAATGTTTGGTACAACGTGACATATTGAACAAAATGAGTTCACCATAAGTGATGTTTAAGTGAATACAGATATAAGAAGAGTTAAACTTTTTCAGTTTATGTTTACAGTTTACCAACGACTTTAAGACGCGCGGATCTTAGGTACTTTGGTAATGAGGTCACTGTGCATGTTCAGCACAGTTGAACAGGGGAACTTCCTAACTTCCTAACTTCCTAATGGGTCCATTTCAGCCTCGTTCCCATGGCCTTTTTTTCTTTTTGATATAACTGATGGCGGAAGACAAATATTATCTGGTCCTCCGATTTCAAAAAGCGAAAAAGGCTCTGGGTACGAATTTGGGTCCATTTGTGTTCTTTTGTGACGTTACAAACAATGAAAACCTTGACAAAGGTACAATTTTCGTCATTTTCTTAAGAAAACATTTGCATTTGCGTTTCTACCAACTTTCCACTTAACAACTACAACTGTTCTTTTGATTTTTTACACATTTGAGGAAAAGTGGAAAAACATAACTGGGGTAAAAATTCCATAGCGTAAGTGCCAATAATTTCGACGTTAATGGTGCTTTTTCAGTTCAAGAGCTATCAACCAGAAACGAAAGAAGAAGGAAAGATACGTTAAGTACCCCCAATAAAATCGTATTTTTTCGAAATAAAATGATGGTCTCTTTAGAAGCTAAATTTACCGTAGAATCCAATTATGACATGAAACTTTGCATACTTTCTGTTCTTTTTCTTGTGGATCAGTTATAGCAAAATCCGTGTAATACGATGAGCGAAAATTGCATAATATTAACTGCAAATATTGTACTTGAGCCTAAAAAATAGACGAAAAAAGCCCCTCTGTATCTTCACGTAGAATAATAAGAAGTTACATAATATTTTTTTGGTTCAGATGAATCAATGTATCAATCTAAAGAAACACACTAAGTTTCACGTTTCGAACCTATGCTGTTCAGCAGATATATTGTCCCACGTATTCCATTGTTTTGGGGTGTTGTACCTAATTAATTATGCACATAATTAATTTTTCATTACGTTCATGCCATTTTCATGTTTTGATCAACGATATATGTCCTTGTTTTAAGTAATCGTATGTAACAATTGGGCATAAATATTTCCATAAAAATGTATGTCTATCACCTTAAGAACTATTTCCGTTGTTTCTGATGAAAATCCACTGACAACTGTGACTCTACCGAGATTTCCCGTAAACACTTAGCCCAACACAGGTTTTATGGACACTCTACCAAATAGGGAGGGAACATGAGAGTGGTCCTAAAAGCGCAAAGGATTCACATAGTTTGTGCAGGATTATAGTTGCATTTAAAGCACCCATATTTGAGCTACGATAGCTCTCCCCACGGCTCTATGCGAAGTGCTTTCACTCAACCGGACAACTCCGTTCGTAGAATAAAATGTAATTCGTAATTTAGACTCGCAACTCGTACAAGCACGTGCTCATGTTATGCATATATAATTTCAGTTTTCAATACACCAATTCAACATAAGAGCTGCCATTTTGATTTTTTTTCTGTTGATTTTACACTGAAACCGACCCCGGATTTGAAACGCTTGTCGAAAAATAAGGCAGAATACAAATTTTCGAACGGATACCTAAGACTTTGACCGTGGTCAACTTGGCCCGCCTAAACATGGCATGGAAAGGAAATGTAATTAATATATATATAGCGAGACTCTGTTATATAATATATGCTACCCATAGATTTTATGTCTTAGCAACGTTAGCTCCTCGTAAAAGAGTAGTCCATAACGGCACAAGTTCAGATGGGATTCGGACCTTTGGGTAGTCCGGGATGTTGTGAACAGTCCTTTTGTTTTGCACACTTAGTAGCTTCAACCCGGTTCCATCAGGATATACTTTTTCTGTGAATCCTTGGTTATGGTCTCCCATTTATACAGTGGAGAATGGACGGTTAACGTGAAAAGGCATTTGTAATGTTTGCGTAGTATTTTTGTATTGTTATGCACTTTATAGGTTTCCAATCGTGCAGATGTCACATTAACTGTTCATTTATTTGTTTGTTTAGTTTTATATTCAGATTGTATATAACTTTTAATTACTATATTAATATACGGGTTTAACAATTTTAGCTTTTGTAACAATTTTAACATTTTATATTTTATTAACAGATTTATTTATTAGTTATCTCTTTACAATGATTTCTTACCGGGCATGGGGTCCTTCTTATCTTACAGTTTTATGTACATTACTCTCTTTACACTCCACCCCTTCTATTATTTATTCTAATAGTTGCTTTAACATGGTTTTAATTTTTTTATATCTATATATGTATTTTATTTGACATTCTTACAAAATAATGTCCTTCCTGGAAAATTGAGCTGTTCTAAGAGAAACAACTGCGCTCCATGACAGAAAGAGGTGTTCTAGAGAAACTTCTTCTGTTTCCTGGCTCTGTGATAAGAAGACCGCTTTTGGCTCCTAACAGGCTAAAACAGATCTTCTTTGATTCCCATCGATTACTTTTACAAATGTATTATATGTTTTGTAAATATTTTGTATAATTTCTAGTACTCGGTTTATTATTTGTAAGACATTTTATGATATACGACAAACATTTGATAGATACCACTACTACTACTACTCATCTAATCTAATCTAATTCGTAACTCGTAAATCTTCAGAAGCAGCCAACGGAGGTGTTCTAGGAATACAGGTGTTCTGAAATGCCAGGAAGGACTTTTTAAATAGAATTTTATAAAGTTACCGAAGTCTTCAAGAACACCTCCATTTCTCAGAAAGACGTTCTTAATTTCCCAGAACACCTAAATTTGCCAGGAATAACTCCTTTTTTCCTTAGAACACCTCAATCTGCCAGGAACTAAAACATTTATTCAAATGCAAAAATTATATTTTCTTACAACAGCTCAATGTTCCAGGAATAAAATTATTTCTTCCTGGAACACCTCTTTTTGCCAGGAACCCTAAATATTAATTTTATTTTTATTAGAACAGCTCTATTTGCCAGGAACAAAATGATTTCTTCCTAGAACACCTCTTTTTGCCAGGAACCCTAAAGATCATTTTTATTAGAACAGCTCATTTTCCCAGGAACCAAAATTTTTCTTCTTAGAACACCTCTTTTTGGCAGGAGACGGAAATTGATTGCTTAGAACAGCTCAATTTTCCAGGGGAGGAAGAAATTGTTACTAGAACACCTCAATTTTCCAGGAACATCAAATTGAGTATTTCGTTAGAACACCTCCATTTGCCAGCAAGGATACCCCTCTAGAACACCTATTTCTTAGAACACCTCCGTTGGCTGCTTTTGAATCTTGGAAACGGTGCACACTACGCCGAAATGCTCTTTTTGAGAAAAATTACTTCTACAAACCTCTGCGGAGAAGAATCGTCTTTGACTTGCATTTTGCCGTTGCCGAATCCTATATTCTTATACAAAATGGTGCAACAAGCTGTGGCAGATCTGATGTGGGCATAGTTCGAGTTTTGCAACGCGCACATAGAAAAACACCAAGATAGAAAGAAGCAATAGCTCCAGTAACTTAAAAAATTCCACAAGCGTCAATCGCTTCACATCTTCGATAAATTATCATACTTATAGCTAGCTAGCTATTTTTTAAACCAACCAAAAAACTTGTTTAATTGTGAAAAAAATCATACGATTTTTTAAGATAGCTAGCTAGATAGAGGTATACTAGCTATCTAAGTGAAAGTAAAGACGCGGTTTTTGAACAATTTTGTTTCATCTACTGGAGTCAATATATAAATATATGAGCTGCATAGTACTTCACTGGATTAACACAGCAGCATGGCATGCATGCAGCAGTTTCACTTTGAAACCTAAACTCAAGTTCAAAATTGCAAAACGTTTAGCTATAGCATAATATCCACTTCCACTTGCTCTGCCTCTATGCGCACAAAATTTAATTTGGCAAAAAACACTCATATCATATGCATGCGCCGCAGTGTCAAGCAAATAGACCTTTTGCAAGTAAAACTGCCATCTTGAAAATTCCAAGTCGAGGAGACAAACTGGACTTTGAACCCTGCGTATATATATATAGTATTTGACCGTAAAAATAGGTTTAAATTACCTCTAAGAACCTCCTTCGTATCCTAGTTTATTCACACCTGCTTCCTTGCTTTCAACATTTAAAACGTTTGGGCACAGTTTGATGTGAAATTAAAAGTAAACTTTTAGTTAAATACATTCCCAGAACATTAGAAAACAAGCGAGACATTTAATGTATATGGGGCATAAGATGCGCTGTTTATATGCTTGTTTTGTCT
>JANTOQ010245920.1:0-13499 GCA_027564595.1 Bythotiara depressa | reverse complement strand
ATTAAAAATTAATTATACTTCCTTAAAAGAAAAAAATATTCATGTGTATATGTGTGTGTTTATAAAACTTTTCAACTTTCACTAAACCTTTCTTTTCTTGACGATAAAAAGTTTTTAAACAGACAAGTATTCTCTCTAGTCGACGGTTGTATGGCGCATCCAAAAAAATATTCTAAAATCCTTTGCGGAAAAAAAAATTGCCAACGTCATCGAAACTCTACCGTGTCCTCCAAATCGCGTCGTCGATAGGTTGCCGTGTCCGCCAGGCGCGTCACGGCACGGCCAAATAAGGAGCGAAGAATCCGAAAAATCCGGGGGTCGACGCTTTTCGAACCCAAAAAATTGAGGGTAAACAAAAACGGTAGGGGGGTCGACGCTCGGAAGGGAACAATAGAAACTAGCGCGGAAGCAAGGCTGGGGGAAAGGGGATCGAGAGAAACAATAGACGAGGGGACTGAGGCGAGAGTGGGGGAAATCGGTCGCCGTGTGGACATGGTCGAAAAAACGGGTTTTTCAAAATGTCGATGTCTCCCAGCAATCTCATTGGACGTTGCTATGGAAGCAGCGTTTCTATTGGCTGTAAATCAAAGGAGTGCATCGTTCCGATCATCACGTTGATAATGAAGCATGCATTGGAAAGCATGGACATAAACCTGGGGTAGACAGGGTGAGACTCAGAGCTACAACAGCGACCAAGCCGACGCAGGCAGTGGAAAATGTTGAGCAGTTCCACGATGTCGTTGTTGAGATGTTCTCTACAAGCACTCTGCCTTGCATAGTAACTCCTTGGTAGTGGCTCCAGATCTTCCATTATAGTAACGTCGTCCCAGTCAGTGCGAGAGTCTATGGTAGACGTGGCTGTGGTCGATGCAGGTGACACGCAGCAATGTTTGTCTACCCATCGCAACTTGGGTTTCTCCATATTTGCCAATTCATACCTCATAGAGAGACCTTTGTAGCAGTTGTGAAGGTCTCCCTCAGCATCCGATTCTGTCAGTACCCAGCTGACTACTTCCCACCACTCGTTCATAACACAGTAGGACCACATGGCCCCACTGTGTGTCTCAACCTTTCTGGCCACAGATCGTGTGTGGTCGGATCGGATGTACGATCCAAAGTTTCCCTTAAGCAAGGCCACAACAGACTCTTCCTGATCAATGTAGTCTGCAACCAGACACTTGGTGATAAACTCAGGAGAGACTGTCACACCATTCCATCCAGTTTTGTCAGTAAATTCTCCGAAGTCTAGACTTGGAGCGTTTGGATCAAAATTTGAAAAGAAACGATCCAGGCTGTTCGATGCCTGGTCCTTGGTGCTCTGTAACAGTAGGAGGTACTGCAGACGGGCACGTTCAAACTTGGTGTAGGCGAGTTCATTAACTTCGTTCGCCACGTCTGCAGGACTACGAGCCCTCCTACGAATGCGATCCACAAGTGCCACATCTACCGCCTTTCTGTACGTTATGACGGCGGGGACCATATTTCTGAGGCAGTCTGGCAATCTGTCTAGATATTTTGTGGTGTCAGCAAGCCAGGGAGTTTTCTTGCATTTGGAACAAGACAGTTCAGAGGCAAATATATAGTATTGCCCTGACTCACCAACAACCACACAAGGTCTTCCCAGCCTATACCTTTTGGCATACCCTGGACAGCCAGTGTCTATACAGGGTAGATTGGGGCATACATTTCTACAGGTGCTCTCTGGACACCAAACAAACACAGGGTGAATCTGAAATGCTTCTGGTGTCGGCAGTTCGTTTATCCTACGGGCCTGCAGCTCCCCTGGTGGAGGATAGCACCACAACGCCTGGCCACCCCAGCACTTAGAGTGGTTGAAGTTATCCGTGCCAGGATGTAACCCCAGCCTAGTCAGCTGTGCAATCATGAACTGCGCGCGCCTGTGTTCGGCTGCAGTTCCAGCTTGTTGATCGTGTTTCTGCTTCGTCAAAGTAGGATTGCGAAGACGGTGGTTGTGTGGCGACAATTTGTGAAGTTGGAGATTGCGAAGATGGTGGTGTTGAGGCGACAATTTGTGAAGTTGGAGATTGTGAAGTGGCTGGTGTTGAGGCGACAATTTGTGAAGTTGGTGGTGGTGGTGGTGTGGTGACAATTTGTGAACTTGGGAGGGGTGTCTTCCCCTGGACCAAGTTTGGGGCGATACTAGTAGTTGATGAGGTGTACAGAGGTTGGGTTATTGTGGCAGTTGTTACAGTTATTGCTGTTGAAATTCTGGTGACCAATAAATGTTTCTTAAACCTATCCATGGACGTACCGGGTGATGTATTTGTGTTCATGATGAATCGGACATATGTCACATGCTCCCTGTCTTTAGATTCAACAAGGGCTCTCCAGGTCCAATCGAAATACTTGCCAAATGACAGCCGGTTTAAACCAGGATCATTGGCCTTCTTAGCGCTATCCTTAGCAAGCTTGTCCTTTATGATGTTTAACTGAGCTGTTAGAAGCTCAGGAAAAGACTTGCTAAACTCCCTCATACTCTCAACATTTGCATTAATGTTTTTTGAATCAGGGTTATCGTCTCCCCGATTGGGCTCCCTCAGAAGGTAGGCCATATAACCTGCATCATGGTGCAGTAGCCAGTTAAAGGTTTTACCCCTATACTGTCCAAACTGGACAGCATGGTACCCAAGGACATCCCCTTTCAGGTTTTGTCTTGTCTTATAAGTCTGCGTGCTATGCAACACAGTCTCTGGATCTAAGACTGGAGGCGCTCTATAGTTGGGTTTCCTACAGATGGTCTCGTAGGTCCCCTTAGCCACCTTCACTTCCACAGAAGGTGCTATAACAATCATGCCCTTTCGGGTCTTACAAAGTTTTTCGGTTGGCTCCATTTGATTTTCTAAATAAAAGATGTTGTCTTTATTTATAATGCAGCTGAAACAGATTTGAAAAGTAAATTTCCAAAGTAAGTTCACCAGCTTCTATAAGACGTGTCGCATAATGATTGAAATTCTATTTCGAGACATGAAAGCCTAGCTAGCTACAAAAACTTTTTATTTACTAACTGTCTTTGAAGAAAGTTTGGTTAATAAACTTTACTAAAATACCTAAGGTACATAAAATAACACGGCTTAGCAAAACTTGTCACATAATTTAACTCATCGTGCCGCATATTAAAACAAATTTTAATACAAGACACGACATACATATAAGTTTAATGCATACATATACATATAGAAATATTAAAGTTGATGCGAAAATTGAGCTAGCTCCATTTTTAAGCTTTTTTGAAGTTTTTCGCAAGTCTTAAACTTAAAAAACAATTAATTTAAACCAGTTGAGCAGGTGTAAATATTTTTGTAAGTTGCGCACACATGGTCACTAACTCGCCTAATGATAAAAAGAAAGTTTGAATACAGTCGGAGCTCTAAAATAGAAAAGTTTATGCAATAAGCAGAAACGTAAACAAAAGTAAACAAATCACCTCAAAATCCTTCAAAAATACTCTTTGGTTAGTTAAAAAAGTGAAAATGGTACACGTACACATTGATACTATAAGGAAAAAATATAAAAGTCTACTTTGGATACAGTAGTCCAAAAAAAATACAAAAGTTTATGCGAAACTGATGTTTCAGCTAAAAGTACACATTTCTTGATAAATTTTCAGAGATTTGTCGCTAAATACAAGTCTCAAAAATAATTTATAAGTTTCCGTATAATTTTTGTCAGCAAGTACACCACGAGTACTAACTGAAAATGTAACTCCCTTTAAAAAATTCACTGGTCAAAAATCATAATTTAAAAGAACAATTTCAAAAAAGCATACGTAGCTAGCTAAATACTTAAAAAACACAATGTTAGAGATGGCTAGCTAGCTCCAAATGATCTGAAATTAACCAGGAAGGTAGAGGGTACATTCTACAACGTACTAAAAATAATGTCATGACATTTAAATAGGGAAATGGTAGCTGACCAGGGGGTAAAAAAATGGCGATAGAGGGTAGGTAGCAAAACACTTCAAAAACAGAATTATACAGTTAGCTAGCTAGCTCCAAATGATCTGAAATTTACCAGGAAGCTAGTCTACACATTGTACTGTCTACTAAAAATAGTCTCATGACATTTAAATAGGGAAATGGTAGCTCACCAGGGGGTAAAAAATGGCGATAGAGGGTAGCTAGCTAAGTGCATGTAAACCGCTATCTTTCACTAGGTTAGCTAGCTCTAAATTTAACGAAACTGTCAGTAGAGCTAGCCCACACATTGCTCTCACTACTATAATAGTCTGCGGGGTTAAAGAAATAGGTAACTATGCGTAATAAATAAGTTTCGATAGCGAAAAAACGTAGCTAGCTAACTTCGTCAAAACAAGGCTATTTTTGATGAAAAATCACTCTGTTTTCACAGAACTTCCACTGTGGTAGGTAGCTACCCCTCCCTACTACTGATAAAAATTAACTTTACATCAGGATCAGTAGTATTTTTTGAGTTTAAGGTTCGACTTCACCCCCACCAGTGAGCGACGTAAAAAATGGCAGTTTTTGGCTAATTTCTTAAATTTTTTAGCTAGCTAACCAAAATGACTGTCATTATCCAATACAACTAACTGGACTAAGTGATCGAACGTAAAAAACTGGAAGTCTAAAGCTGTATTTACGCCAAAATTAAGGTATTTTTAGCGAAGCTTCCCCTTCGAGCTACAGAATGCCATACTTATCGGCTTAAAATTCCGTAAATACTTACGCTAATGGGATGAAATAACGATAGAATAATACAATGAAACTTAGTCGATTAACTGATAGCAAAAAACCACACTGATGTTGGTTTTTTCTTCTGGTTTAAACAGATTTAAAACAGGATCTCTTCTAACAGCAAAAACTGCGCTATTCCAATATGGCGATTTTTAGAAGAGACCGTCACTTTGCAAAACGGCTGAACGAATACCACCCTCCAATTATCTTAAACCAATCAGAATACAGAAAGCTCAACGAATAGTAAAAACCACAGCCAATCAAAAATCTCAAAAGCAACGAATACTAAAAATCAATTGTTCTTTGGGTTGGTATTCATTGCCCTAAATTGGTAACGAAACAGGAAAAATAAGCTTCATCATGTGTGGCCTCGTCGGAGGCAGACAACTATTCTGTGCAATTGACAACCATGATGACCACAACTTTGTCAGATATGCGCCTTAAGCTACAGGAGGCAATTTCAAAGATAAAGATGTTCGAGGAAATGAATACAGATCTCATTAGCGGTAGGGTGCCAATTCCCGGCTATGGGCAAAATCTGCAACCATGGCAGTCTCCGCCGGAATATCAGGAATTGCCCACGCACCGACTAGAACCAATGGCGCTGCCGATGCCTCAGTTGCAGGCCCAGGCCCCGATTCGGCCACAGCCAATTGCCACTCCGATGCCAAATATACATGTTTGCCCGATTGTCGGGTATTCTGAGCAAGATATGATATATGATACTAAGGAAGAGTTTTTAAAGTGCTTTCTCAGCAAAAGATAAAGAAGTCCAGCAAGATTGGCACCATTACGCCGGAATTTCGCATATACATATGTAAACTGTGCCGATATAACTGGATGGACTTTGCCAAGAGGATCAGCCTTAGGACATTTTGCGTCAAGCAGATAGACCAGGACAGCCATAGGATCGATAACAAGATTTATACCACCATCTCTAAGAAGGTATCTGTGTCGCCTAATTTCACTATCTTTGAGTTGCTTGATGTACTGAAGTGCATGATAGAAGGCAATGGAGTATATTAAAGTATCCATGCCATGACATCAAATAAAGTAATGTGTTGCAATTGCCTATTATATATTTTTTTGCCACATTGGCCAGGTTAGGCGGAAAAAAAATAAGTATCATGCACAATGCCCCCGGACATATGCGCTCATGATTTTCCGCTCAAGTGTTATTATTTTTATTACTTGTATTATCTTTGATATCTGGCAATTTGCTATATGTTGCATTTTTTGGTCCATAGAGTGTTTGACTTTATCTCTATCATCTGTGCTGATTTTATATATAGCAAACGAAGGCAATTGAGCACCAATTACATGTGCACATGTTTGAATTATAATTTATTGTCCTCTGATCGAGGTTTAAAATTAATTTGAATCTTTTCAATTTCTTTTTTTGCATTTTCTTCAATCCCCCAAATTGGTAGTCGTCGTCATGCATGGCATTTTTTTGCAATTGTCCTTGATGTAAGATATTAATATTAATTTCCCGAATTATGTCATGTCTGCCAATTTTCTTCAAAGCAAATAATATTGTGGAAATATATTCCCCTCTTTGTTCATTTAGCCCAACACTGGCAGACATTGGCAATATGGCCGCCACTGGGGCATATTCTGCTTTATTGGCCACGGTAGACATATTATCGACAATGGGCAAATAATACTAAATATGCGCCAATATATTAAAATATTTAATTCGACTTTGACCGGCCATTAATATATTGTTCCATTTGACATGGCAATTCTGATGTATTTACAAAGATCATACAGACTGATGGCATCGGATGCCAACTGGGCATTTATATTTTCGTCGTCACATATAATAGGCGACATCTGTTTCGTATTCCATGGCCATAAAGAGTAATTGAAATTTGGAGTATCTATGATTATTTGACAAAACCAGAAAATATCTATTCTTTGTCGTATATTGGGTTACCATGTCTCCGTCGGCATATATGAACTTTTCCGTGTATTCATTGGCGGAACCCTTATTTACAGCCATCAGCCAAATCATATCAGATGTATTTCTTGTTATCTTTTAGCTGGCACAATTCCTTGCTATTGGATGTAGCATATTACCGTGGTGTATCAGCGTGATGGACAAATGTCGATAATTTGTGCAAATATTGTTATATTCTGCCAGATTTCGCAGATCCATGCCCATGTCGTCAAATATCATGACCATATAAGGCTCACTGTGCATATTGATAGTGATATTGTATTCCCGCTTTGTCAGGGCATCCCGGCATTCCGAGGCCGGCACCATGGATATATAGAATCGAAGTATGCACATAAGGTCATTCGTGTACTTCGACTTTTTATCACTTGATCTTGTCTTGGCATTGAGTTGCTTGATTTTGTCCCCTGCGCCTCCTTCGGTGAGCTTGAGCTTATTTGCAATTCCACTTAGGATATTTAATCTTTTGCTGGAATCAAAATAGCCACACATCTCGGTCTGGTAGACTTCTATGCTCGCAAGTATGCCATTTAGGTTTTTTCTCTTAGATAATATCCACATAAAGTTTGGCAAGAATTCCTCCCCAAGCGCATTTGTCGGAGCCACCAACAGCACAACAGACAACAGACTTCATCAGAGTTGTCTTGCCGCCCTTCGGAGGAGCAATGACCATTATATTTTCGTTATTATATTCTTTGCAGAATGGCGCATGCATTTTATATTGTTGCGATCCACGATTATTTGATCGGGCACGTGCTTTTTTGTTATGCAGTGCAGTGCATCTATCAGATGTGAGCTATATAGTTGCCTGATGTCTGCCATTGTCATTTATATGTCTATAATATAATCAAATTATGGGTTATAGATCCTTGCACATCGGCCGGCCATGGGATATGTGCATGTCTATTTGCCGCATAAGAGCCTTTGTCTGGGAATAATATTAAATAACGAGAATAACGGGGATAAGACATGTTCGCACGATGCAAGACACATCGAACATTGGCCACCATCGATGGCAAGACTGCCCCGGCCAATATGATAAGGATGCTAGTGACCGATTATTTCAATATACCACATTATTATATTATGATATTCAATACGTCTGGGCACTATGTCAATGTCATTGAGCGAGTGTCTCGGGTCGGTAGCAATTATCTTAATTTCGTGTACTCAGATCTTAGGCATCACATTGGCACAGGTCATGAAGCCGTTGCAGATATTATAAATACGAACAATATGAATGAGGATGAAATAAACTTCACAGATATGTTTGGCGCTGAGGAGGATGCACCACAGGCAATCAGAGTATCTGGCATGGAGAGGATGCCAGATGATTATATAGATGACACATCAATTGGAGGGAGGCAAGATAAGGAATACAAATCAGCTCATCAAGGCTCGGCCAGATGAGAAGAAGAAGCCAATAAATATGTGCATATGCAATGGGAGTCTAAAGTTTGAGTCTACACATATAGTGCCGTATGTTCACTCTTCCTATTTCTCAGATGGAGATCTGGTATATGCGCTGCCGCTGATGGGCGACCATATCATGTCTCTGCCACAATGCGATGATAGCCACAATTTTATTGATATCGACAATTTTCAGGTATTCGTCAATGAGGTCAACTTTGGCAACAAGAATAAAGAGGATACAATAAATCAATATCACGACTCTATGAAGAGCTTCCTGCCAAATTATATTATGTACATAGCCACAAAATCGACACATGACAATAAAGTGGTAAACTACTTCGAGGCCATAACAATCGACTGGACGTATAATTTGTCACATGCGTCGATATATAATATAAATGCCTTTGTTGAGGCCTTCAAGGGCGTCGATATCATAAATAATATATTTGTCTGGTCTCGCGTGCCAAATGAGTTGTCGCCCAGAATAATGATGATAGATGCCATAAACCGGCCAATACAATCATTTGTCAATATTGCCAAAAGGGGGCTCCCAAACACGAGAATATATAACATTGGTATCTGCATTACACTAGACAAATTTGCCAATCACTGCATTATTTATATTATGCCAGAGAAGATAAGAGCTGTGATGGGGACATTGTCTTCTGTGCCGATTGGCGAAAAGATAAATGACGGGCAGATATTATAGAAATTGTGTCTATATATTTAGATCGGCTTTTTAAGATGGTGGACAATGACGGATATCAGAAAAGGCTGATACGACAATTTTGGCATGAATTTATCAAGACGAGGACCATCGACACGATGTCCTTTAATTCGAATGCTCATATAACATTAATATTTAATAGAGACAATATGAAAAAAATAACAAAGCACATATTCCGGTTTATCCAGGACAATATCCTCGGCTATGACATCAAATACAATCATTCGTTGACGTCAAATTGGAGGTACAAGTTCATAATACCGACATATCATATGACAAAGAAGCAAATTGGCTATTATTTCCCGACAAATAGCCAGCACAACTTCGATAAAATTCTCGGATCTAGGGACATCGGGAGTATAATAGACAAGATGCCAAAAAAGACTATGTTCATAAATATGTATAATAATTATATGTCAGTGCGATCAGACTGGACTGGCTGGCCAAACTTAGATGTCGCTCGTCAGTATTTATCGGCAATCTATGGACATTTGTTGAAGTTGCACCATGAATTCGGGGATATCTTCAAATTGGACAATATGGCGTCCGAGATCAGCCAGCGGACAAAGATGGTTCCATTTCTATTTTCGCCATACGGGGCCAAGGGCATATAGTCCACACATTGCCAAAAAAGCCGACAATGCATCGATCTTAATGAAGACATGGTCAATTTGATGGACAAGAAGACCTCTGCCAACTATCAGATAGAACGACGCATTAATAAGACCAGCAACGAAAAGAGCTTTGTGGCATGCGGACCCAGATATAGAGTCATAAACAAGATCATCGGCATACATCCGCTCGGCATTCCAATTTACTGTTGCCCGTCTAGGGAATATGCAAAGGGCAGTGTCGGCCATTATATACAGCAACTGTGCAGCAAAAATGATACTATAAATCTTAATCATGTGGCCCAAATTAGAAATAAGCTGGAAAAGTCAATACAGCTGACACACATGCTAGATGCCGAGAAAGTCAAGATGCCCGGCAAAAAATATCACATATCCACTACCACGGTGGCCACATATTTCCATAGAGATCGCATATTTGGTATGATTGGGCTAATGTCGCCATTCTTTCATAGGCAGTCATATATATTTGAGGTATTGACGGCATTCTTTGATGTGACAATAAACGATATTATAGAAAAATTTCGCAGTTACACATCGGCGATGGATGACAACTCGGTAAATATAATCAAGATGGGGCTAAAGATGTCAAATGAGCACTCTATATCGGACGTATTGGGCCTATTCGACACTTATGCCAGTGCTTATCTCAATGCCAACGGAGACATAATAGACATTGATCTCATTGTGGCCATAAACGAGACATTGCACATATTTACATATAATATATTTAAAGTGCTGATTATAATGATAGACTCTGATATAATACATAACATGACTGCGCAAATGCTGAGCATAATAGACGCATTGGCCAATGGAGAAAAAAGATGTCCAGTCATGTTTGTCGGCATGCCAAATAATGTCAGTTGTTATACTATATATCTATCTTGGCATGTATCCAATTCTGTGTCATATGACTTCTTAGATCATGTTGGCTGGCGCGGATTGCATTCGTCGATAATGGCATCTAAGCAATGTAATGCCATACTTGACATCATCGATAAACTGGCGACTATAGAATATCAGACAATAGGCGTATATATCATAACGTCTATGCATATCTATGGGCTGAGGATAAAGACAGACAATGGCAACATAGGATTTTTGCCCACCGGACTTAAATACAACTCGTCCGACATTTGTAAGATATTGTCAACTCCGCCCGATTTGGAGAAATTTACCATAACCGAGATGTTGGCCATACAAAAGTGCCTAGACCTTGGTGACATAGAAAATGTATATGATGACAATAAGTATTATAATGCCATAAAAATAGATCAAATTTATGAAATACGGCCAACCAAGCGATTGCCCCGTGTTATGTCATCTCTGTATTCGATACCGCGCAGTCCGCACATAGACAAAGACATGCAACGTAATTTAAATAAAGTATCCTCAGTGCATCATATAAAACGCACTAGGCTAAAGTCGGAAATATTAGCACTAATACAGAATAATGCCACTGTGCCAAAGTCGATGGGCAGCAAGCCGTACAGCGCACGGGACACGATACTCAGAGGCAAGATAAAAAAGCTCTTTCACGATGGCAATCTATTTTCCGGCATACACCAATTTTTAAATAATCCAACTGATATTTCACGTGTCCTTAAGATGGCCGAGAATGGCAATTTCCTCGACATATTCAATTCTACGCGATTTATCTTTGATTGTGAATTTGTCAGATTATATTATTCCGACATGACCATGAGCAGACGAATACAGGAGATTAGAAGTGATTATCCTAATGCCATTCGGATTTAAACAAGTAGACAAATATGGCGATAATCTGGACATAAATGAAATTTCCACATTGGACCTGGAATATTACTCATCGCAATATGCAAATCTATTTAGCCACACCACGTTCGCCGACACTTTATATTATGTGCCCAGGTTATGTATAGTCAATATGTTTATTCTTTCGGATTATATAACTATTTCAGATCAGTCGATGAAACATAAATAATAGGCCATAGAGCTGCGCATGTGCCATAGTTTTAATTCTTTTATAAATATGATTCCGATGCCAACTTTGACGGATATGTATATCAGCTCGGTGAGAATGTTCATGTCCAGTGGCACTCCATATATAATATTGCCAGGATTGGGAGTCGACATAGAAAAGATACCACCAGACGTCCATGATTATGTTATTAGATCACAGGTGTCGATGGGCCATTCCGGGGCAATTGAGCATTTGGACAAATTTCCGCTTACACACGAAGCTATAATATCGGACCCCATGACCAGTACCAAGGTAGCCTATCTGAGGACACATGAAGGCCCAGTCAATATAGTGCCCCATGTTGGCAATAAAAAAGATAATGTTGTAAGATAATGTTGTCCCCAAAACAATAATGCCAATGCCGCAAAACTATACATATAGCGCCTCACACAGAGCACATCCGGAATTATCAAAGATATCTACAAAGGCAGTTGTCCAAAATAAACTCAGCATGCCAGAGATGCTGCGCCAAGATAGAAATATGAGCGTAGATTGGGAAGCCGGCCCACCGTCAATGGGAGGCTCATATCCGACGGTTGTTACATTTTAGAGATCATAGACCTCTGCCGTTAAATACATAGTATTGGCATGTAAATAGCTATATATCCTATCGGCATGTAGGAAACTTTCCCAGCCTATTCGTATATTGTTCGTATGTACCTGTTCATGGCACGATATTGTATCTATATATGTGGTCATGGATTTTTTTGTGTCATTGCTTGTAAATTCTCCATTGGCGTGGATTGTCAGGGTTATCTTCTTTTTTATTGGCCATTCGCTGGCGTCGTCGCCCTTGATGACATCCAGAAACAGCGATATATACTTTCCTCTTGAATTGCCATGTCCATCGAGGTATATGACAATAGAATATATATTTCCCGACTTTTTGTCAGAGAATGACCCCGATTTGAATGCATGTCTGCCAATTTTTTTGCAGTCCCTCATCTTGGTCGACAGGTCGACACATGCTTAAACTCCCAGGTATACACATTTCTTATGTATTTGTCATAATTTTTGTCTTGCTCTGGCTTTGGCTCTGAATCGTCGAGCACCATGGCTGATAATCCTTGTTGTATCTCATCTTTGCGGATTGTGTCCAGCTGTGGCTGATTGTTCTTTATCATGGCGGCCCTTAATGTGTCATATGTGTCATGCATATATTGCATTCTTATTATGATGTATCCTTTTTTTGTGCAGCCTGAGTTAGATATAAGCTAAATGTAAAATTTTATAATTTGGCCAATTGGCACCATAAAAAAAAGGATAGCGGATATGGCGCATATTTAGTGTATATTTATTTTTTGTATATTTCTTCAACCGTCATCCAGATATATATATATACAATTATTTAGTGTATATGAATGAAGTTCTGTCAAAGGTATGAAATCCAGGTGTCCGGTGGCTATTTTCATGGATTTTACCGGCTTATTGTGTAATGAATCATTGGACAATGTATATCTCTCTTTTGTCTCATCTTTGACATTGGGCCGATCTTGTGACAAAAGGCTAATCGTGACTTTTTTGCGTATTGGCCAATCTAGAATATCGTCATAGACTCCCTTTGCCACGATATAATATATGGCCATGCGTGTGCCTCTGGTCATGCCATCTCCTAATAGATATGCTCTCATACGAAATTTGTAGCCATATTTTGAATCATAGAACATACAAGAATGGAGAGCCGTCACTTTACCATTTTTTGCCTTCTCCAGTCTGCCATTGATATCGTCAATCTTCCATAGCATTGTGCCGTCATATGACTCCCCGGCCTTCAATAGGAATTTTAATTCCAGGTCTTCAATCTTGCCATCTAGGTGCTTGATCGTGCTCAGTGCCGTGTCTAGTTTCTCGTGCATTTCTATTATAGATGCTTGACTGTCGGCCAATGCCACTTTCAATTCTTCTGTGGCTCTTTTTGTATTGTCTTCGTTTGTTTCACTTTTGTTGTCCGACATATTACCAACCAATAAGATACAAACAAACATTTGTTTTTATTCTTCTTCTTCGCCATGTCCATTACCTTTAAAAAGTCTCACTGAAATTTTAAAGTCAT
>JANTOQ010245809.1:0-13499 GCA_027564595.1 Bythotiara depressa | reverse complement strand
CCTTGGATTTTTTAAATTTTATTTTATTTTTTTGCAAATTGCCTTTAATAGTTTAAAAGTTTATTTTTGTGTTCTATATTTTTTTAATAATAATCTCTAAAAATGTAAAAAGTAAAAATAAATTGTTATTTCTTCTGTTTTATAAAACTTTTTTATGAAACTTTTTTTCAGAATATATATTAACATATAATCAAAGATGTGTCAAATCAGTTTATAGGAGATTCATCATTCATCAAAGATGCTCATGTTTTATTATAATATACGTATAGTGTAAGAACTAATCGAGCTTGATTTAGACGTTTAAATAAGGCGTAAAAGCAAACAAATTTCGGGACACCGCCCCGGAACCCGCTGGGGTTCTTACAGCGGCCTCCAAACCCCCAGATGAAAAAATACACCTTCGGTGCTAAATGTTGGCCTTTGGACAAATGTTTGACTAGGATAATTAAATTCCTAGATTCGCCCCTGACTTACAAAATTTTTATATATAATTTCTGGTTTACATTTTTTTATTTAGTTAGTAACTTATAGTGTATTGTTTTTTACTACATCAAAATAAATACTTACTTACTTACTTTTCATTTTTTGTTGACTTGCGGATTCATTTTCACGTATTTTCAGGTGGAATTCATGATGCAGAGGCTTTGTTATTTTCGAAAGACCTGTCTTTATAGGTCTATTAAAGGGAACTTACGACGGGCTATAACCGGTTGTTGTATGTGGCGCATTGCGGTAATTAAATAAATGTTTTTCCACTTCCTTTCTCCAGTCCTTACACTCAATATCTGCTGTTCGTAGTGTTTTATTTTTATTTTTTATATCAGTAAGAAAAATTACAAGATGAACACACATTAATAAAATCAAAATTAAATAAAAATAAAATTAAAGCTAATACATGGACTAATACGAACACGCAACTGGACACACAAGGGGGAATATTTACGGCAGAGACTCCTGCAAAGCACTTTTGTGATATCGTCAGAAGTCACTGCCACATTAAGACTAGCTACTAAAAAAAAAAAAAAAAAAATCAAATCTTTTTTATAAAACTATATATTTGATTGTACTGTTTAGAATAATATTATTTGTTACATCGTCATATGTATCATCACAGTAGAGAAGAAGCCTAGTAAGGTGGGTGCTGTTTAACGGTGTTGTGTTAACATTGTTATCACGAAGACTGTCAAAGAGCGATAAACGTAATGCAGAATACATGGGACAATGAAGTAGGAAATGTTTAACATTTTCTGGCGAATTATTTCTACACATACAAAAAGGGTGCGTGGTATCATTAAAATTGTGACGAAACTTATGTTCACGTAAATGGCTAAGCCCAACCCGAAGTCTAGTTAACAATTTTAAACCATGAGGATAGTGAATTCTATAAAGAGGTAATGGTGCTATTGGAAATAGAGACATCTTCAGTATTTCTGGTCTACTCGTTTCCGTAAAAGCTTGACAGGCTAGAAAGGTGGAAACGGTGTTATCATGGTCCTTACTGAGTGAAGGCCAATATACCTTTGAACGTATTAGAGCTTTTGTTTTTGTCGCTCCAAAATGTCCTTGATGAGCTATGTTTATTGCACATTTTTGAAGTGCTACGGGAAGAACTGTGCGATTTATTTTAGTATTACGACAATAATTTCTGGCAATTGTTCTTTGAACTGTATATACGGTTTTACAAGTTCTGAATACAAATTTCCGGTGACTATGGAGTTTCTAATACTCTCAAGAACTTCATCGTTTAATGATTCAAATACGGACTTGTTCAAAACTCATAAAACGTGGTATACATGCTTTGGTTATAAAATTAATGTACTCATCGGATATGCTTTCCTTCGCATTACAATTGCTTGTTGAATTTTCCATTAAACGTGAAAGAGAGTCCACAACTTGTACACAACTTTGAATTTGTAACTTTGTAATACCATTAACCACAGTTCTATTGTGGTACTAGCTCTTTTGTTGTAATTAGTGAGTTGTTCAAGTTGTTTATGGTCGACATGAGCCTCGAAAGGTTTCCCATAAATATGTGTGAAATTTTTGTACACCAAGAACTAGGGTGATATATTCATTTTCCATAGTAGCGCATTTCTTTTCCTGCGATGAAAGGGATTTTGATGCGAATGCTATTGACTTATCGCAATCATTCTGTTGTTATCTTCTTCACGTCATAATCGATTGCATCAGTGATTAATTTACATGGTGTTCTAGGATCAAAGTCAGCAAAGAAGGTATCGGCGCTTAAAGCATGTTTTAAATTATTAAATGCTTCTACATTGGAGTCTGTCCATTTACAGGTGATATAATCTTGTAAAAGATTGCGAAGTGGACCGGTAAGGGTGGAAAGGTTTGGAATAAAACGACTACAAAAGGTGGCTAAACCTAAGAATGATATTATCTCTAGTTTTGGACGATCGGCATGACTTGAGGGCGCCTACTTTGGCAGGATCCATTTTCACACTCTCCCTACCGACTATCAATCCAAAGAATTTACTTTCAGACATGAGAAAACAACACTTTTCTAAATTAAATTTCGGTCCCAATTCTCGTGTTCGGTTGAACAATGCATCTAGTCTGCTTATGTACTCTTCTTTAGTCTTACTAAATATAATGGTATCATCATTAATATTTTTACCACCCACTAAGCCGGAAAATGCACGTTCAATAATTCGTTGAAGTTCTTTACTCGCACAATTTAAACCGTAAATAAGCGCTTGTGTCCAAGTAAGCCTCTTTCTGAAATGAAGGTCGTTAGTTAAAGTGATTGTTTGTCAAGTTTAATTTTACAATAAGCATTTTTTAGATCGATCTTAGAAAAATAACGGGATTCGTTTAAATTATCTATTATGGCTTCAATAGGTGGAATAGGATAATTTTGTCGCCTTATTGCAGTGTTTGGAGGTCTAGCATCTGGACATAGCCTTAACGAACCGTTTTTCTTTGGAACAACGACCATGTTTGATATCCAATCCGCAGGACCTTCAACGTTTCCAATGAGATCGCGATTAAGTTGTTAATCAAGTTCTGAATTAACTTTATCTCTTAAGTGATAAGGGTAGCGGCGCAGTCATTGTTCAATTGGCTTAATGTTTGTGTTAAAATAAATACGATGCTAGTAATTTTCTAGCCAACCATTGCCTTTAAAAAAAACGTTGAATTTCTTAATTTACGAATCGAGTTCTGGAGATGATTGTTTTGTTACGATATTTATATCGTTGTTCTCCTCCTCCCTACTTTCGCCTATAATTTTAATAAATTTTAGCTGGACACACGAGTGCTTTGATATAATGTTTTCAAATAAATCACTTGGCGAAATATAAATCGTATCTGTAATAAATTTATTATTTCCTTCAATGAGACATACAAATTTTCCCACCGGATTTATTTTCTTATCCCCCGAAAGAAATAATGCACATATTTGTATCTGGTTTCCTTTCTTGTATAGATTTGAATGTAGAATACTTTACACAAAAACAAGAAGCACCAGTATCGCCAACAATTGAAATACGATAATTGTTTACAAGTTCATTGAACATGGGCGCCGATAATTTGTTTCTGCCTTTGCTTGAATGAAAAAGTGTTTTTTATAATGAGTTTTGTTCTTTTCTCATAAATGTATAATTTACTGATCTTTCTGAGTCGCTTTCATCAGAGTTGTCACCTTCTGATTTGTTGATAACTTCTCGAACGTTTAATTTCTTGAAACACCGTGTATCAAAATGTCTTCTTATGCCGCAGAAGTTGCAAGATTTGTTGAACACGGTACAACTTTTCCGGTGGTCTCGAGTGTATGCTTTCCCACACTTATAGCATATTTTATGGGAAGTTATTCTTGAAGGGCTTGGAACTGAGGTTGTGCGCCTGGAACTTCGATTATTTTTTCTGTTGCCTGTAGTTTCTTTATGAGATTGTTTATTATAATTAAAATTCACAGCTAATTGCTCCTCCATTCCACTGATTTCTGTTGCTTGCATTTTAGAGTTCACATAAAATGTTTCGATTTAGAGAATCTTTGCTAATGACAGGTCCTCCATGCGAAGAAACTTCTCGAGTAACTTTGTGGTTATACGCGAGCAAACAAAATGATCTCTTACCTCCTCTTCGGTACTGGTATATTCACAAGTCTCTGCTAGTGTTCGTAATCTAGTGATATAACTAGGTACCAATTCATCAGCCAGTTGCTTTGTATTTCTAAAAACACATCGTTCGTATATGGTATTTTTCTTTGGTGAGAAATAGGCATCCAAACTATTGCAAACTTCTTCCTATGAAGTACCGGTGTTTTCTAGGGCGCTGGAAATTTTTCTAACTCTTTTTAAACTGCTGTGTTGTAAAATGGCTCGTTTTTGAATGTCCTGTGTAATGTCGGAAGCGAGTAGATCTAATTCTTGTTGGTATGTTTTTCACTTCTTCCACAAGTTTGTAGTTTTTTGAGTATCTACGTCAAATGGTTCTACTCTTGGTAGACTTTGCAAAAGTTTAGCCATGCCTTTAAAAATAAATTTGAATTAATTTACTTCGTCGCTAATAGACCTTTTCACCGATAGCGACACCATTATAGATTTACTATTGGCGCAATGCATTGTTGTCTAGCCAGGGTATATGAAAAAAAAAAAAAAAAAAGTTTGTAGAGGGAACGCCCACATAGAGAAGACAGAAGAACGTGTTGTGATGAGAAAATAAGATTTTATGTTGGTTTTTATTGATTACTTTATGAAATGGGTATAAATGATCGTTGTGCAGTTGGCGCATGAAATAATACTGGCATGTATCCTGAAAGGTATGTGATTAAGCCGCATATTTCTGCCTTTGATGGGGGTCTTGAGTTGCGTTTTTGGAAATGTTTTGATCAGAAGCTTTACCCTAAGTGGACCTTTGGTTGTAATCGCAAGAATTTTAAATTTGGGAAAAATAATCATATATGTTCCAATCACTTTCATTATGGGAGACCTACTGGTGTCAGTTCTATCCCAACCATGTTCTTAAAGGAGTACAACATCAACTTATCTACAGAAGAAAATAGGAGAAAGTCGCCTATGGAGAGATGTATGCCACTAGATGAAACGCCTCATAAGAAACGTAAAATCAAGCATTCTTCTCCAATATCAACGATTACAGAGCCAGTTGATTTTGGAGTAAGTATCGATCTTACAACAACACCAACATCTATTTTCCAAGACTATTCTTCTGCTTCAAATGGTTCATCTTTTTCATTTTCAACATGTAGATCAAAAAGGTTAAATGTTACAACCAGCCTTCTATCAAAACCATTGACTGTTCACTTGCAAGGGAATTCAGTAAAGGAAAACAAGCGTGTAGTGAAGTTATACACAGGTTGTTCATCTGCGAAATTAGTTGACTTCATTGTAGACCATGTGCGTATAAAACATTGATGTCAACAAAAACCTTGACGTTCAAGGTTTATTTCATTGGAAGATCAGATTCTAATGAACCTTATGAGAATCCGACTTGATTTACCTGTGGAAGACCTTGCCGTTAGATTTTGGATATCACCTAATCATGCTTCAAACATCATAACAACGTTCATCATTTATATTAGTTTAGAGCTAAAGAAACTCCATACATTTGTACAGGAGGGTGTATCTTTGCACCATTACTCACTGTATCATGCCAAGTTTGCTTTTTAGATATGCATGTTTTGTTGTGACATGATACTCAACAAAATGCAGCAATGCAAACATGTGTTTACATGTCTCGGCATAACCAGCTATGCAACCACATGCATCTGTTGAAATTTTAGACGTGTCTGTGTTAATACATACCCAAACTTTATATGGTAGTTCAATTATTCTGGTTTGTGGTACAACTTCTCCTCTAATGAAGCAAAACTTAATGCAATCTGAAATTTTATTATATTCAACATTTCTGACATGGTTGGCACGTTGTAAATTTAAGCCTTCTCTTAAGCCATTCTCTGAAATACATTTCTTGGCATATTATTTCAAACTATCTACAATTAAATCAGGGGAATAATCATAATCCTTCATCCTGCCTACTGAGATATCGTCTGGAAAAGGAATAGATATGTATCCAACTTTCAATTTGGTACGCCTTCGGTTAGCTATTTCATCCAATCTTTTTTCCTGAGAGGGTAAAACAGTTAACTCAAGCAGATCTGCATCAAGAACTTGACAAATTAAATCAGCTTTCCTACTTCTTCCGCCACTCAAACTCACTCCCCTTTCTCTTAAATAAATTTTAAGCATTTCTACATTGCACCTTTGAAATTCTTTCTGAGTAAAAGCCATGATAAATACACAAATATAAGAAGTAATCAGGTAAAAGTCTTCTTGCTTACACTGCGTTCCTACTTGGGAAAACAATTCCATATACCCTAGCTAGATAACAATGCATTGCCCTAAACACTATTTCATGATGGCGTTGTTATCGGTGAAAAGGTCTACACATGTTGTTGTTTGTTCGTATATCAGAATTCATCTGCCCATTCAAAATATACAGAAGTTATTATCATACAATATATATAAAACAGGACCGAAATATGTGTTACTACAAGGGCGACCACAGGGAACGCGAAAGACGGGGTAGCACCTTTAGAAATCATACATATAATGAATTGGGTCGTTTCTTATTAAGAAACATGTGTATTTTGGACAGAATTTGGTAAATAACTTCCTAAAGAGGTGTCTAATTTAAAAAAATAAACAAAACGTTTTTAAAATGTGTAGAAGATAAATATAAATTGAAATTTAAACTTCATGACCGCGCGGCACTTATTTTCTATCCTACCTCTCTCTTTAAATAATACTTTTTCCACGGTGGAAGCCTGTCAGAAACCTAATCATGTCATATATCGTTGGAAGTAGAAAGATTTGAATTTTTGCGCCAATCTTTGTCTGTGTTTTTCAACCCTTATTTACAAGATTTCTACAGCGATTTTATTGAGAAAACTAGGCTAAAAACAGTACTATATTCTCACAACAATTTAAAGAACGTGTAAATTCATCAGTTTGAACATTCAGCTACAGGTTACATATAAATACTAAGCCTATTTTTGATAGCATTCGCTGTCGAAACTGGTATTTTTCCTACCCACTTGAGGGATTTTTTTTAACAAGCGAGTCGCATGTTTAATAATTTGTTTTGGAGCTGTGTTACACCTTCACAAATTATGTAGAACCCGAAAAACAATAAAAGATGTTCGTGTACGCGATACATAACCCATTTTAGTGTCTTCGACATTTTCATAGAATGGCTGACACATTGGAGCACGTTTGGTATGTTTTGGATATTTCTTCCTTGTTAAATGAATCTGTCGTTCCGGTGTGGGGGTATTCTCTATAAAATTACATATAATCTAGCTATTAAGTTATTTGATGGTTGTGCTGAAGTCGTGGGTAAGCAGGAAGATGTTGTTCGGAAAGCATTACTTGTTCTTGATGGAGATATACAACTGCCTACAAAAAATTCACAACTTTAAGAAAAAGCTGATTAGATACTTAAGTAAAGTTAATATTGATCGAAATGCTTGTATAAAGGATCTGTATATGTGGGTTTGATGTTGGGAATAAATGTTCTGAAATAGGCATAACTTCGTCTGGTTTAAATGACATTTGTAGAAGAAACTGCGATCATAATACTTTACCACATTTAAATAACTCACAGCTAAACAATCATGTGATTATTGAGTTGTATAGATACAAATAAGCTAATAGTCAATATAGTTCGTGTGAGTTTAAGTCATGGTTGTTCAACCTTTTCCAAGTTAGAGAAAGTGAAGGAGATTTTATTGAGGATAGTTTAAGGCAGGTGGTAACTAACATAGCAACAACAAAAGGTGAGCTAAGTAAAATTAATAAACATAGTGAATTGAGTAACCTGTTGACAGCTGCTTTTAAATTTCCCAGAAAGCCCATAAGCAATGAGTTTTATAATCTTGAAAGTTTAAGTGAACAGGTAGTTCAGTGGGTAAACAATGAGTTAAAAGAACTTCTTACATGTAAATATAAAGACATTGAAGATTTACTACAAACGTTTGTATCTCATCTGAGAAATCAGATAGATATAATGAACAACTATATGTAGAGACACGTGCTAAAAATGTAGCATTTGACAAAGTATTAGTGTTGAAAGAAAATGTTAAAATTTAAAAGAAAGAGGAAGATGAGTTGGCAGAAAGAATTATGATCTCAGTACAAAAAATAAACTCGTTTTCACCCAGAAATATCAATAAGAGAATTAAACGACTTGAACAAACATTTAACTAAAATAAATAACATCATCTGTAAAATTTGAATTAGAAAAGCTGTTGTTAACTGAAACAAACCTTAAAGAAGACCTTGCAGGGGCCACGTTTCAATGTGAGATGAAAGACCAGGAAATTTCTGATTTAAGTAACCTTTTGGATGATGCCCTAAAATCTAAAACCAGGAATCAAAAACTGAAATAGTACTATAAAAACTTGGTTGATAAAAAGAAAGATACAAACATTGATGTGCTTGAAAGTAGTTACGAATCTCTACTCAATTATTTAAAATAATAAATTGCTGTTTTAGAAAATGAAAAGTCAGAAATAGATTTCAAATTAACTCCTTTTTGAAACAAGAAATTAAAACTAAAGAAAATAATACCTACACTGATAACATTAGGGCAGTTTATCAACACCTCGTTTACATGGGAGTTGGGATTAACAATGTTGAGAAAGTGGCGAGAACAGTTCTTGTTAATCTTGCAAAATTAAAAGTAGAAAATCTTCCTGAAGCTCGTTTCTCTCGAATTGTGTTTTTAGAAGCTAGACGTTTAGGTCAAATTCAAGTGGCTGTAACTGGGATCAACAAATTTGATGTAGAAAACAGGACTCTACATTCAGGTGGAACATCAAAATATGGACAACATTGTGGAACTTATGATATTGTTTCCAAAAATGGGCAGCATCTTGTACTTGGAATGAGGTAGATGACAACTGGTGACACCAACAGTCAATTGAATGTCTTGCAAAGTATTTTAAATGAGGTGAAGAGTCTGTAAACGGTAGTGAAAGGTTGTTGCAAAAAAGATCTTAGCTTCTATTAAAAATGTTATGTCAAAAATTATTCTTTATATTTTACTTCAAGAGTACAGGGCAAATGTTCTTCCAGATGTTATTACTGCTTGGTCAGAGTTAAGTGAAGAACAGCAAAATACTCTGAAGAAAGTAAATTACGTTTTTTGTGGCATGCACTTTATTGTGGGATTAGCGGAGCATGCGGAGGATACACTTAAAGCTTGGGATAACTTGTTGTATCAAGATAAGTATGTTGGAGCATTGTTACATGGTGGTTACAGCAATGGTGAAACTGTAACTCTCAGACTCATCCGAACTTTGTACAAATCTGTTCAAACACAAGGTTGTGAGAAATCAGGTAGAATGATAGATTTTGCAAGGTTCTTGTTTGATGAAGTGGGATTACATACCGTTCCATTTATTCCTTTTCAAGGTAACAGGTTTAATAGGATACTGATGTTTTAGTTATTTTGCTGAGTTTTACAGCAAAAATATCAAATAGTAAATTTGTACACCAGACGAAGTACAAAAGGCAACACCAGGTTAGTTGATATCACCAGGATTCGTGGTAGTGTTGGTTTAAATATGCTACAGCAATGATTGGATTGTACTCGGTTACAGGGTGCGATTCTGTAAGCTATTTTTCTGACAATGGAAGATTGAATGTATCAAAGTTTATATTAGATATCCTGATTTATTCACAGTTGTAGGGGAAAAATTGAAACATGACAGAGTCGTGTTTTACATAAACGGCACGGGAATTAGTTTTAGAATTGTTATCATGCAATTGCTCTCGAAGCTGTAAACTTCCAAATTGTCACTGCCTAAGTAATATATTGAAATGTACAAAAGCCTGTAAACTACAAGAATGTGATAATAAGCAAGATAAAGATAACGATTTACAACCAGAATTATCAGACGAGGACGATTCAGATAAGGATCATATATTTTTTATTTTTGTAACGATATAATTTACATTTTATTTATTTTAGTGACAGCGTTTTATGGACATCAAGTTTGAGACCTCTGTTTTGCTATTCATAGTTGGTAACATAGCCAACTGGCATATATGCAAACGATGTTGTTTTAAAATAAAATGTTAGGTAGGTTTAACTGGTACAGGCAATCATTTTTAAGACTCGGTGTATTATAGAAGAAAATTAACCTCTATGGTTCCTAAGCCTCAAAAAAGCATATCCTTGCTTCCTTTTTATAGTAGTTTATAAAGTTTCTAAACATTGAGCATTTCTTTTTGATCTGTAAATTAACCATGCTTAGTCTATAAAGTATACTTCTCGTTCGTTTATTTAGAATGCAGCAGTGGGGAAAACAATAACTAATTTCTTTTTGGACAATTAATAGTTATCTCTATGTTCTGAGTGTATATTTGTAAATAATCAGCATAAGTTTTAAAAATATATTGATTTCGTTAATTTAATTTATAATTATTAATATTTGCATTGTGTTTGTTATTTGACCTTAGTCAATAAATCGTTAAAATGTTATTACAACCAAATGCTTTTTAACACGTGTAAAAATGTTTGCAAATGTTTAATTATTCAAAACTAAGTAGGTCGTACAGGTTTTATAACACTAGCAGAAGACAATATAACAATAAACAATATACGCCAATATGAGCTGAAGGAGAATTGGAATTTAACAGAACAATAGTGATTAGATGAACAAGTAAACATTTCAACTAATTGAATTGAAGAGTAGTACGCTACTTGATAACGAAATAAAACTGTAAAACTATAATTTATTGAAATATTTTTCTGCTGTTTAACTGTACGGTGTTGGTAACGTTTAGCCGTACCTTGCCAAATCGAAAGTTGTTTAACTGCAGGTTTAATGTCTAATCTAAAATCATATTTTCGAAAACCTAAAGCCATTTTATAAAATAAAGCAGCTTAAAGTTATACGCTAAGGTTTTTAATAGGTCTATAGAGTAGTTTTAAACTTATTTCTTGTATCAGTCACGGCGGGAACAGAGTACTGTTGTTGCGGTTTTCTGCAAGGAAAGATATTTAAAAAGTAAAAAAATGAAAAGTAAAAATAAAAACGTTATGTATATTTCTTTCACTTGAAACAGATAGTTCATACTATATTTAATATGTTGGGTTTTTTGTATTATATTACTTATATTGTGTCCGCCTGTTTAGCCCCCGCCCCAGTCGCTATATTTTCTTTATGTATGCGTTTGGGATCAATCGTTTTGTATAAGATCACACAGTTATCAAAAATACTGTACCTTTTCTCTTAAAACGTCTTACAAATAAGAATATAGTCTCGTAATAAAAAATATTGGGACGGACTGTTGTATGGAAAAACTCCTTCTAGTCCGTTACGTCACCTCCTCCCGCCTTCAAAATTGTATAACCTTTTCTGCATCTGAGTAAAGAAAAAATGCGACTTGTTGATAGTGGTAGTGATAAATTATTTATTGAGCTTACGTTTGCGGTTTTCGCTCAGGTAGCATTTATTAACAGACATATATTTTTTATTTGTGTATCCAAATAACACTTAAATCCAATAATAATATTAAAACCTGATTAGCGGATCGTAAACAAGGTTTCATAGGTTTGTGAAGAAGCAATTTAGAAACAAATTGTTACTATTAAAACACTACATTATTCAGCTAAAAATGTAGAACTGGTTTTACCCTGCTACATCTCAATCTCAATATTTTGATTCCTGGGCCAAGGTCTAAAAAGGAAAGACCTGTCAACCTGTAATGAATCTGTAATTTTGCATAAAGATTATAGCGCTAAATCAATAATAGATAGAATCCATCACCCCACACTTAAGCCTATCTAGACTGGGATTTTTTAGGTTTATTTGACTGGGAAGAAGAAAATATTCTCTTGCCTTCAAACTTGGTAGAGTTGTGTACCATTTACTTATGAATATCTTTTCAAGATATATTTTTTACAAATGTCAGCATTTTTCTGATGATGTCATCATTTCTAAAAGTTTCATCGTTATCTTCGTGAATTTTGATGATTTTTGATATATTCATTAAGATGTTACAACAAAAATGTACTGGTGATGCCTGATAGCCAAGAGGTTTAGATAAGATACATGCACTTTTGTGTTTCGTATAACTTATCTACTGGGGTACAATGGGGCGCCAAAATATGTTAATATATTTTAAAAATTTCGAAAATATCGAAGAATATCTATTATTGTTTCTCTCCGAAAATGTCCTAGGTCAGTTATATTTTATAGATATGTTGCGCATTATATGTGTGCTAAAATAATTATGAGAAGATGAGACATGATTATTCTCTTATTAACCTCTTCTCCATTGCTAAGTAAGTAAGTAAGTATTCATTCGCTGTAATAAAAAACCATACATAGTTAAATAAACAAAAAAGTAAATTTTAAAACATAATTAAATATAGAAATTATATAAATACATATAAATACATTACCAAAATCAGCCGGGATGACACAATTTACAGTAAACTGTATTTCCAAAAGTAATCCCACATATAAACATAACACATAAAGACATTCATCACAATTATTAGACAGATAGGGAGAATCTATATTAATAGTAATTAAAAATATAATTTTGCTTATTATTAAATTCGTTGAAATAGTATTCCTTTAATTTATGTTTAAAATTGATAGCAGTATTGGCAGTATTTGTGCTATTGGGTATTTTAATCCAGAATCTAGGTCCTATATCTGAAATAGCTTTTTGTCCACTAATCTTATTACGCCTTGGTTGTAGTAGTTTGTTTGAAGATGTTCTAGTTTGTATATTGTGTTGGTCTACAGATGTGAAGATTTCATCCTTACACCTGGGGGATATATGATTTTGCTGTTTGAAAATATGTGAATATACACATTGTTCAAATCTTTCCCTTACTGAAAGCCAATTTGTAGCCTTAAATTCATTTGCTCCAATGTGAGATCTGTTACCCAGATTAAGGCAGAACCTAATGGACTTATTTTGGCAAATTTGGAGTTTATTTATGGATTTCTTAAATAAATTTGGGCAGACACTGCATAACCAAAATGGGGCTGAATGAGGGAATATTACACAACAAACGTCTCATTGGAAGTGTTAATTAATTAACTTTTCTCCATCAGAACTTTCGCTTACTGTTGATTTTACTAATAAACTGTAATGCCATTGGTTCTCCTGATACAATTTCGTCTAACATGCATCCTATATATTTAACCTGTCTGTGTTGACTAATCTTAATTTTGCCGTGGGTGATATCTAGTTTGTCATTCTTAGGTAAATGTTTCCCTGCGAAATGTATCGATTTAGTTTTATCTTCACCAAAATGGAGACTTAATTTATTGTCAACAAACCAATCATAGAGTTGGTTAAAATCAGCATTGAGTCTCTCTTTAATAGTTTTATTATATTTATGCTGAATAACAAGGCAAGTATCATCTGCATATAAGAGCATTTCACATTTGACAGCGCCAGGCATATCATTGATATATAAAAGGA
>JANTOQ010245698.1:0-10449 GCA_027564595.1 Bythotiara depressa | reverse complement strand
GCACTTGATTTCCCAACGACAAATGCATAGCACACAATTGCACTAACAGGATTCGTAATCGTAGCTTTTGTTCCATAGTTTCCTTACGCTACTTCCCAACACCCACAAAGCCCTTTAGGATAACGTATTAACCGCTTAGACCGCTTAGACCGATATCTTTAGGGGCACAATAATCAAATCTCCTGTTAAGGACGCTATAGCTAAATATTGAAGCAAGATTTATTGGACGTATGCCAGTTTTAAGGAAAGTGTTGTTGGTACCAGTATAGAAAAGTACGCTGAGCGAACCCTCGGGTGCTTTTGTTTTCCGGTAAGAAACAGAACATCTTTACTGAGGTTCCACTATGTGTTACAAGAACTTTGGGCAATTCTTATGTTTTGGAAAATATGTTTGCAGTAACAACCTTCACCTACGACCCATTATTAATGTTCAACATTTTAATTTCGAACACATCATGAAGAAGCTGGTGCCAGATTATAGCCAGCCACTCTAAGAAATCTAATGTTCCCAGACAGATAATTGGTCCATTATTACGTATTAGGATAAAATGATTTAAACAGTACAGTAGCTTAGCTTGTGAGAGGATGTGTGCTCAAATCCACTCGAAAGCTACAATTGCTACATTACAATTATGTGTTAATGCCAAGCGGACGCAATATATTTTTAACTAATTAGCTATACTCTAAATGCTCGACCAGGAGTAACACGTACCTTTGATGTAATGTATTCTACTTAGAGAGTTTTTTTTTCTATTCCATGATAAACAGATACATTATACACACTTGAAAAATTAGAGAGGTTATATTTCCGATGTCGTTAAGGTTATGCTTTCCGTTTATCCGACATTGTACTCTTAACACATTTAACCCGTTAATCCATAGTGTCCCCGGAAAGGAATCATAAAGTTACAAATGTTTCTAATGGGAAATTATTTTATAATACGAATAGAAGAAAATGTTAAACAACTGTGTAAAATAATTTTTATTCAAATACTAAAATTCAATAATGTATCAAGTACTTACAACTTCCAAAACTGATGCGACAACTTTGAACATCGAATGGTAGATTGCGTAGATCCATTAAACAGTAAGCATACAGATGTCCTCTAAAGATATAGTTAAAACACTGCATAAATTACACCAACAACGAATGAACAGAAGTTAAACAAAGATATTAATCGATATAATTCAACCTAAGTTCAGCCTATATTTAATCCCGCGGACTCATTCAATTGCAGTCAAAGTCACAGTTCACTTCACTGCATGGGTCGGCGGCATAAAACACAGGATATCAATCCCTTGAAAATAGGGTAAAAATTGCATTGAAAAAGAAAAAATGTATTGAACACTATACGAAACACATACAGCTGGCTAAAATAAGCCTGTCCATTTGGATCAACACGTAATAGGACTTGACGGTTGTTTTCTTTAGCATTTAAGGTAGATTTACGACAATTGACACAATAAACGTCAGGTGTCCATATCAACGATGGGTCTTGTGTAATTATTGTGTGATGACCATTCCGCTTTAATCGTTCATCTACCCATTCTTGGATGACATAACTATGTACTAAAAATTCCTGGAAAATAATACAAGAACAAATATAATAAAAAGTTACGTATAACAAGACTTTTCACAATTAAATAGGTTCGTCACTGATTTTGTCTACGCTCTGAGCTTGTGGAGCTTTCTAAATTATCGCATAGCATATAATTGCACTAAGGGAACACAGCCACACATTGTACTATTTATATTACTTTTGAGTCAAACGCCACATAAATAACCTATGAGTTCTTTTAAAAAAGATCGTGCTATGCACTGTAGCAGTAATATAGCGTCTACACAGCAAGTTCATCTCGATACTGCCACAAATCTACATTCCAACTTAAAAAAGTATTTTGTATCCATTAATATTATTACGTAATTTGCATGATGTCCTATAAATGTACCAAAAAAGATCAAATGTAAAAAACACACTAGTCTTAATTCTGTTGATTGTACCTTATTTACGGTCACATTAATACTACTGAAAAATGTAAAAGAAAGATGTCACTAGTTACCTACCATGTTCGACGCATCAATTCTCACAATTGCTTCAATCCATAAAGTCAACCAAATCTCTATGGGAGTACCTGTATATGAATAAAATATTTTGTGGTAGTCTGTTATAACTATTTCCGTTTTACTACCTAAAATTGCTGCTAAAAATACCTAAAAAGTAAAAATAATAACTGCCCTGATACATTCAAGTAAACATGGGAAAGACAAAACATAGATACAAAATTAAACTTAAACCATGAAATTATTTCTTATCGATGTAAACAGCAATGGATTGAAGGTATAAAAAACCATTGTCATGCGATAATGTAATAATGTTTACGCATTGTTTGCTACACTACATTATTGTTAAATTTATCCCACGAAAATAAATAAGAATAATTTGAAGAACATCATATTTTCGAACTTGGCCCTTAACTTGCTCCTAACGAGAATCTTAAATATATCTTTGCAGAATATATAATGAATTATCAGATGCACGAATAAATCGTTCTCCGACGTATACATAGATTTCTTCATGAATTCCGTAGAAGACTAATGTTCCATGACATACCATGTAACCCATGTTCCGCTTTCAAGTACTCAACTGGTGGGAAAGGTGGTTCTTCTTCTACGCTAGAATGAAATTGAAACTCGAGTAGTGATTAGAAACAACATATTACACTGTTTTTGTGAAACATTGCTGGCTACATAAGTACATTAACTACTTGTTGATTAGACAACTCCATAGGAATGTCCTTGTTGGGGGAACGCTTTCTGGAAATTGTAAATAATTAGCTAAAAATCATTCCCCAAAGAGGTGTACAATCGCACATAACATAAGCTGCACCTCAGGATCACTTTTTAATATCGCATCGAGCATCGCTTTTGGCACACAGAAACAAATAAACGTGTCGTATAGATTTTGTGAAGAGATTGTCACGCGTACTGTGCCAGAAGCAATAGGATTCGAATTGAATCTGTTTCAAATCAATCAAGGGACAATTGTTATTTCGCAAAGTATTTACAAAAAGGAATTATTCTCTAACAGATATTGTTGTTGTCATGATACGAAGAAATCGGAAACGTCGCGTCAATTGTGCTACGTTCATTCGAAATACTGAAGGAACCTTCATGTGGAGGAGAAATGCAGTAACATGTAGCTGAAATCAGTGGATAAATTCACATTATTGTTACCATTGTGTAACAATCTTGTCACTAAGTATACTGTCATAATAAAATTAATTACTTTGTTTTATCCGAACTATGTATCTTGTCAAAAAACGTACAGACAATAAAAATAGAGAGTAACTTCATGTTCTTCTGACAAAGTGATCACAGTAACTAAGAAATGTCTTTTCTTCTTCCCGTTTACTTTCTGACTTGCATGATTGCATCAACACGACGTAGTTAATAATTCTAACAAAGTTTCTGTCTCGTGTGTATATTTTATTGGAGAATAAATAATAACTTAAACTAGACAAAAACTTGTGAGTTATTAAGAAGTTATTATTAAGCGTTCTCATTCTACACAGCAGTAGATTGAACCTTGTTAAACAAAACGATTGGAATTGCAATTCCATTAATAGTAGGAAACAGACGCTTAATCTGTTTAGATGAACAGGTGCAGTGCTGTCCTTTGATCAAACTAAAATGTGATATGTTGGCTTTACAATAAAAATTAGGATATTGACGTAACCTAGAAATTACAGATCTCATATTGGAAGAAAAATTAAGAGAACTTAAACGACATACAGACATACATTTTGTTATAGGTTGAGTGTCAAAAGTCAGATAGTGTTTCTTTGCGTATGCATTTCTGTACTAATAACACAGCAACACACTGACCAAGGAGATACATTGTTTTGAAATATGAACAAGGATAAAGGTTTTATCTACACGATTCAAACAATCACTATGGCAAAAGTGAATAGGTAGAAAGCAAAGCTACCAGCTTACAACATATATGGATGTTATATGGAAATGTTAAAGTTCGAATAAGCTCAGATTGTGATGGAAAACTTTAATCTAACAACATACCAATCTCATTTAAGGGTGGTTCCAAAACAACTAAACGGATTTAAGTTTTTTATTAGAGGGGTTAAGGAACCGAGAATCTGCGACGACTACATAGAACAGAAACTCTGGAAACATCGGCTGTGTAGGATATTTCTCACCTGTATGTTTCCCTGCTTCGTCGTGGAAAATATAAAAAGTAAAAACAGTGTATTTCTCGTCGTCGCAGTATGCGCCGAATGTTCTGTAGTTGGTTAGGATTTAGGAACCTGTAAAGTCAAATCGTCTTGCGGAGATGATCATGGTGACAGAAATCTGCCATTTTGAGTGTTTCGTTTGGCGTAACTACAAATTTGGTAGCCAAACGTCTACTGTGTGGGAATGTGGGAATCTTTTACATCGTCGTGGCAGAATTTTGTTTGCTTAACTTCTCTATTAAGAAAGTTTGAGCAGTTTTTATTTAATGATTGAATGATATTTGAAATTATTACTAACAGGCGTTGGTTATTGGTGTTCTAGAATTACTGAAAACATCTAGGACAACAGATTGACAGAAGGTCTTTATCCATACTACTTTTAAAATAAAGTTTCCGATCAAAATCTCTACAACATAGTATAATGAAACAAGGCGCCATACAAATCAAAATGAGTTCCACGAGTAATGAAATATCGTCTATGTTAATAAACAAACTCTTAGTTAAACTTATACGTTTACTTTTTCAGATTGACTGTTGACTTAAGATCTTTGTTACCTTGGAACTGAAGTAACCATGATCCTACAGCACGGTTGAAAAGGGAGGGTCTGCCTCGCTCGCTTAGGATTGGACGAAATGAAACTTTGAGAGGTCTTGAAATAGAAAACTCAGTAAATTAAGGACACTTTCCATTGTTTCAGTTGAAAATACACTGGCAGTGACACCACCGAGTTTCAACACCTATTCACATTCTGGTTTTAAGGACGGATGCCCTACCGAATATGGAGGGAATTTAAATGGGGGTCTAAAATCGGAAAAGTCTCAAATATTTTGTAAATGTACCAAGTTTACGTATCTATTAGTGAAACGAATTAACATATTAGCTAACTACACGTTGTTCAAGATCGTCTAGTTTATGCCATTATGCATAATTATAGAGTAAAAAGTCAGATGCTTATAAAAATGCCGTTCCTTCTAATCTTGTTCTACAATTAAAACTGCGCATAATATCAATAATGTTATTATCGCATAGCAATAAACAACATAGGTCGTCACAAAACTTTGGTGTACATTTTTACATAAAATCATTATGCTAAATGTGCATGAAATGTTGAAGTCAACACAAATATCTTCCAAACACTAAATGTGTAACTTATATTTTCCTGACGTTTTCTTATGAACATGTTCACGTCATTTGGGGGTTTAGGCCCTATCCAGGAAAATGCTCCTGATTTCTATTGGCCATTATTAATTCAACAAATTAAATTAGAGATTCTTCACCAATCTCACTGCCCGATGATGAGAAAAGCATCTCTCGAAACTTAGCCCAACATTTAAATTATTCAATATCTCAATTCAATATCTCCCATATCTTTCTAACATTTCCATTCCCTGACAAGAAAGGAAATGACAACGAACTATATAAAGTGAGTGAAAACAAAAAAACAATAAATTAGTGGACTCTAAATAATTCGAAACTGCAAGAGATAGAGCAAAATTACGATTTGACTAAGTGAAGTTTTTAAGATAAAATGAGTTGGAGTCCTGCACTGCAGCAGTCTCCGGCAATATGGATTCCATATGTATATACTAGTGAGAAGAAAATAATCAACATTTTAAAAGAGCAGTTGTGCAAACTTTGGTAACTTGGTACAGTACTCCCAACGGAATAAAGATTGACTACTATAGAGAAGTACAGTTCCTTAAAAAGGTCTTTTAGTTGAGATTTATTACAAATTGTAAAAGAAAACAGCTGGTATAGTTTGTGTATGTGATTTGTATAACCCTATTTTGCCTAGGATTTTTGGGTCTGTTCAGGACTAGAGAGGATAACTTGTTATAAAGACGTGCAATGACAATATAATATAGACTTACTTTGAATGTTCTATAATAAGCCTGAGGGTATTTTATCACATAGAATTAGCATATTTGACTATTATTTCTGACATGACATAAAAAACAGTTTTTTACTACACCCGATCTCCAGGCTGAATAGAGTTAAAGGTGAAATAACTGATGCAAACAGTTTACAGGTTCTAAACTCTCAATTTGTTTTTAAAAGTACTCCGCTAATGATAATGAGGCAATTAAAGTTTAAACTTGGTGCGTAATTATTAAGATCGTGTTGGGAATGAAAAGGTCCGTTATATAAATCAGATTTGAATGTAAATAACAGAAAAAACACTAATATTGATAGTAGAAGATATTAGCGTTTGCCACTCCCGTATTGGAATTTATAATGATATGATATATTTATCATGTCATGGACCTGATTGATTTAAACATTTGGCTACGTTTCTAGAGAAACTTCTCTCATCATCGGGAAATGAGATTGTTGAATAAATCTCGTTATATACGCATAAAGAGAATCGAAATCTAATTACTTCACACCTCCATGGGAAATTGCGGACGTATAAGGAACAAATTCCCGTACCAGATAAAGATGGAAAATATCACAACTCTACGGACAATATTTTCGGACTTAAGAGTGACACTGATGCATAATCAATCCGTCAATTCCCGTAGCTAGTTATCACAGTCAATTCCCGTAACTAGTTATCACCATCAATTCCAGTAACTAGTTTTTCCGAAGAGTCAAAGCTGGCTTCCATATGTCTGGTACATTATATGAGATGCTGTTAATATGATTGTCGTTACTCATTGCGTGGATAGTTTCTTTGATCCTATATAGGCATTTTACTTTCCTGCTAGCATTTGTACAAAGCTCAGAAAGGTGCGACTGGAAGGAAAGATCCTTAGCAATAGTTATACCTAGCAACTTTACGGTATCACTAGAGTTAATAATATGCCCATTCAGTTCTATTTGAAATCTTGCTGGATTAGCTACAAATTTTTATTTTATTTTTATTTTATTTATTTATTTATTCAGAAATAATAAATTACATCGAATCACTTTATGAAAATAAAAATATACCAAGTTGGTTGACAGAAAACCATCAATAATAACATGCATGTCAAACTTTAGATTCTCAATGACTACATCAATGGATTTTGCACAAGTGTAGATTGTGTTGTCATCAGCAAAATTACAAAGATGTGTCTTATCAATGATAAGTTAGCTAGTCATTAATAAAAAAATTAAAAGGTAATGGGCTTAAAATAGAACCTGGAGGAACTTCTAAAAAAATATTTAACCATGAACGGTAAATAGATAACTATGCATAAGTTTCAAGCTGTTTATATTAAGCCAGTAAGCAGAATGTTTTGCTAGCATAAGGTCGTGTGACAAGCAATCAAACGCGTTAGATAAGTCCATAGGTATCGTACCAACCACACCAGAATTATCAAGAGACTTTATCCAATGATACAGCAATCTTAGTAATGAATGTTGAGTGTTGTACTTTGTTCGAAAACCACAGAGACATTTCGTTATGATGTTTTCAAACAAAATACGTTCATTTGATTGGCAATCAATTTTTCAAACACTTTGGAAAGAGAAGGTAGAAAATACGTATTGGCCTATAATTTGAAATGTCTGTCGAATCTCCCTTTTTAAAAACCGAAATAACACTAACTAATTTTAGCTCACTAGGAAAAACACCATTTAGTATCGAACAATTTATACAATCAGTGTGAGAAATACTAACAGCAGCTGCTACTTTCTGTAATATGTTGGAATTGGGCCACTAGTAGTCTTTTTACAATCCAAGCTTAATATAACTTTATACGTTTCCCATGGATAAATGTGAGAGAAATCAAATATATTATTATTAGCACTCGAAGATCGAATATTGATAATGCTAGGGTGGTTGTTTATATTTAAAAATAATTTTATCTAAGTCATTTAATCCTTCATAAATGATATAATTTTCTGGCTTCCATAAAATAATCGGAAAGGTTTTTGTTATATTTACAAAGTGATCATTAAGAATATGAGAGATTAAGATTTCATCAGATATAAAACGGAGTCCTCTGTAAGCAAAACGATCTTATCCTCATAGAAGTTAGACATGTTGGAAAAAAAGGTTTACACGTTTTCCAGAATGATGTTTGATAGTTGGAAGATGCCACTTTTTCGAAATAACACTGGTTAGCATGTCAATTAAGATTTACGACAAAGTTTCTTTCCGTTTTATAAACATCATAATCTATTGGATTTATAGTTCTATTAAATTGGTTTTTAAGTTGGGATCTCTTCATAATGGCTTTCCTCAGTTGTTTATTAAAATAAAGTTTGTTGTTACCTCGTACAACACGAATATTTTAAGGTTATGGGTTTGGGCATAATTCGTGTAAAGAAATCCGTAACCCTGACGCAATTTCACTTTAAATATTTTGATTGTCGTAAAATTTACGGATTTTTATACTTTATGATTCGCATAATATTTCTTCGCGAGGATGGGTTAAAGAGTTACACGTTCCAGTTAAGCACTGTGGTATTTTAATGCTTACGTTCTGTGTTTATATTGGCTAGTATAACAACGAATTTGTCATGTTATATCATTTTTGAATACGTGTAATGTGTTTCAAAAACACGAATAAACACAATCCGTAATTCTACCAATTGCAACCACAGTTAAAGTTAAATGTAATCTCCCGTTCTCCTACACATGTGTGGACTATTATGGATATCTACATTTTATGGAGAGATGGAATGATGATTTTTTAACTGAACTGTGGCAATATCATAGGTACAATAATAAAATACTGATGAAAATGTTTTCGCGATACATGATGGCGGATGGTCGCATGATGAGATGAGAAGAGAAGTGGTGGCGTGAGCATTATATATGATTATATTTGTATGGGTGTTGTATTGTTTCTGATTTGGTAATTTTTATGTGTGATATATCTCTAGTTATTTATTAAAGCTCTGAAGTAACGGATACATAAAAGTTCTTCTTTTTTTTTGGAGAATGCCAGGGCCTACGATGATATATGTATATATTTGGACAAGAAATTTGCTGAATTGCAAAGTAAACTTATTAAAGAAATAAAATAAAAGTTAGTACAAGAAGTAGATTATTAGAAAAATGAAATCTCTAAACAAAACGAAAATATTGTGAAATTACAGTCTACGGTGAGTTACTCCAGACGCACGTGAATATTCTGAAGCACGAATTATCTTCCGAGAGTGATGATAATGAACAATACGGGATTCGTCTATGTTTACGCATAGATGCGGTACCGTGTAAAGAAAAAGAAACATCTGATGATGTTCTGAAAATAGTTGAAGAAAGGTTCCAAGAGGCTGAAGTAATTATACCAGAGTCAGTGTAGGACAGCGCTCATAGGTTGGGAAAACCTTATGAAGACCAAGTATCCGGTAACAAGTGTCAGCAAATCATTGTCAGGTTTTTAACCTTTCGCCATAAAACAGTTTTTATAAAGCTATAAAGAAACTGACGAATAACGTTCGAATCAAATTAGATTTAACCAAGTTACGATATAAAGTTTTTTTCGTGAAGCATAAGAGATCATTAAGAGCTATGGAAATGTAAAGTTCGTTTATGCAGATGTTAACTGCGGACTTAAAGTATACCCCAGTCCGGGAAAGAATAGTTCTTTTCATTGTGTGATGAGCTAAAGATTATATTAGATAGGCTTTAGTTTGTTTTTGTTTAACGTTGCTTAAGTGATGTTATCGACTTCTGATTTTTAGCTAAAATATTTAAAAATATATAACTCTCAACATAACTCAAACTCAACTTTCCTCTTATAGATCATACAGATTAAAAATATTTCTAAAAAACTTAACTTTGATCCAATATCAATAAACTATGAATCAAAATATTCACTATAGTATTCTATGGTGATTGATATAGTTCTTTATAGGGCATGTATTGGAATATTCAATCGATTCAAACGTTTATCTAGTAAGTAATAGTAAGTAAGTAATTCTATTTTCCACATTAAAATCATAATAAATACAGTAAAAGAAGCAAATAAAGAAATTAATAAATATATAACTCAATAAATAAATAAATAAATAGGAAATATATCCGCATAACTAGTGTGGCAAGGTATACCAAAGGAACAATACTAGCCCTATTTCCATGATATTCCTCGTGGGTGGTTATTAGTAAACAAAAGGAATAATCTTTTTAAAATGCATATTTAATTTTATGCTTAAAGTTATTTGCGTTTTTTACTAATTTTAAAACTGAACTTAGGTCATTCCACATTCTCGGTCCAATATATGAAAGTGCCTTGTGCCCAATACTTAATAATCTTGTTGGT
>JANTOQ010245587.1:256-13502 GCA_027564595.1 Bythotiara depressa | reverse complement strand
ATTGGAATAAGGACTTTTAGATTCTTGTATTTGAGTGTTGTGGCTCAAAACTCTATAACATCTAGTAGACCAAATTAGAGTACGTGGAAACCATTCAAGGTTTGAAGATACATTTTCAAACAGGTTGTTTATTTCTTTTTGAGTCAGACTGTCTCCTACCTCTTGTAGCATGTGTGTATTTAATAGGTACCTGTTTAACCTGTTTATCATATATTTCTAATATTTCTTATAAATATTATAAGTTTAAACATACTTGAATAAACACTTTCTCAACACCTCTAGAAGTTACTGATTAATACTACAGTACTTACTGGCTGGAAAAACTCTTCCTTCATGTTCAGATTAAAATGGATAATAATAAAGCCATGTAAAACAAACTTCTTTTCCAGACTCTTTCATTCGACTATACATATATACTGATATATACTGATATATCTGGGCATGGAGTGGAGGCTGTTTTTATATTTTATGTATGTAGTAAGCTTTCCTAAAAAATCTCATTCATGACAGCTACTTTATTTAATCCATAAAATCATAATAACGGCTGTAATGTTTTTCAAAATAGAATACGCGTGCACACATTTCAATGTTTCTATGAAGCAAGAACCATTCATATATTTACTTGGTTTCAAATTGTTAGATCCACACACCCATAATTACGGCCTGCACGGATTAAAAAATCTGACAAGGAAAAATCGTTCTGTCGTTACCGCAACGATAAAATGGCGGAAACTACGAATTTTGTAGCCTGCTGTAAGATAACATTATAAACTGATATTATTAATTGATAAGATAACATATAATTGTTCTCACCCTTAGAGAGTTTTTTTGGATTACTGGCTTGCAAACTCTTTGTCCTGGTGGCTTAAACATTCAGGAAGAGAATGTAAAATGAGCATTTTATTACACTTCTAGTTTTTTGAACATTTATTTCTATACAATTGTAATAAAAAATATGCCTCTCTTTTTTTTTGGGAGTATTCGATGTAGTTACAATGGTTTCCACATAGAAATAGTTCATTATAAAATGTAGATTCTGAAGAGGACTTACGTTGAAATTCAAAAAATATATATTTTCTTTATTGGCAATGATTTGAAAACATGGAGAAGGTTTTATAGCAATATAATGAGTCTAAAACTAAAACTAAATAGTTCTTAACCTGATGAAGAATTGTTAAGAGCCAAAAAATGAGTTTTCTGTAAGGCATATCTCACAACACAAATTATTTTGTGTTGTTAAAACACTCCTTCAGGTTACAGTTGATGGTACAACACAAATACTGTTGACTTACAAGGTATTATATATCAATCTAACTAAATTTGTTACATGTCTGACAAATTTACGTCTTGAGAGGAAACATAGAAAAGCACATATCTTCTAAACACTCAGCCAAATGTGAACGCATTTCTGCATCATCAAAAACTAAATTTTTTGGTTCAATATCAAATGCAATCGCAACACTGTATGCAATAGCATATAAAGCACAGTTTATATCATCTTCATCTTGTTCCATTCGTTCAATAAATATTATATTTTCACCCATACATTTCTCAGCTGTCATTTTCAGGATCTGCTCTATAACTTTAGCTTTGGAGCTTAATGTACAACAGAAAATGTATATGTTTTCTGCAATTTTGGCTGAAGCTGACCAGTGAATACTGTCTGCCAAGTGTAGTTGCAATATTTTAATTTTATTATCAAACTTTTCTATGTCATCTGACAAAGAAGCTAATTTTTCTGGATCACACAAGCCTGCTATATCACTAAATTGATGACGTAGAACATTTTGAACACTACGCATTATATCTATTGATAATGGCTTACCAGTAAGTATATTGTTTTGATCAGATTTACACAGGTTAATATCTAACTCAGCATCAAATATCCAGTCACCATCATCTTTCATACTCTGACTGGAAATTTGAGATGGTGTTGGTGTAACTGTCAGGGATGATGTATTTATAGCAAGGGAGGCTGTATTACCATCATTATCTGTCAGTAGAAAAGTATCTGATTGTTCCTGACTAGTACTTGTACTAAAACAAATTGAATCTGATTCAGTTTCAACAGTCTGTTCGTCATTGTTTACATCAGAATCCAGTTTTATCTTTTTCACAATATCAACTTGAACTCCAGACGTTGACCCCCGTTTTACAAGCCTGGCAATACTAGGTGACTTTAAGGGTTTGGTGGTGGAAGGTATTTTTGATATTTCTAATTTGACATCATTCAGCATTAGTTGCAGATCTAATTTAACTTTCTGCAGCATGTGTCGATTATCAACATGGTGTATTGTATTGGAGAGTTCCTGACAGAAAGTGTCACAGTCACTTGCTAGTGTTGTAAGGAATGGAAATGTGTCTTGTGTCAATGTTTTTGTCCTATTGGTCATGCTGACATTGTGTACAGCATTTTTTATTGCACTTGCAAATGGTACAGATAATGCAGGACTGGCAGGAGGTTTAACAATTGTCAAAAGTTTTTGGCTAGTGTCTTTTGTTCCTCCTAGATGTACACTGACATCTGTCTGAGTACATATATCCTCTTTCACACTTTCAAGCAGTACATCTTCTTTAGATTTATCAAAACATGAAAAGTCCAAGTTAAGCAATGGGTTCCCTGTATACAATGAACTCAGCATGTCCCAGCCCCATCCACGAAAAGTATGAAACACTGTTACCATGTGTTGGCAAGGTAATTTATATTTTAACCAGTCTAAACAAATACACGATGGGAGAGATGTATTATCACCAAATGACACAGCAACTGTAACATCTGTTTCTGTTTTCTCATGAAGCCAGAATATTCCGGGTTGCATTTGGCTTACAGCATAATCTACAGTAGTCGCAGTTTTTATCTGTTCTAGTAAATATTCAACCACAGATGCAGGTTTGTTCTGTAAGTAGGAAGGAACATCCAAACGATTTTTAGTCATCAAGTATTGCTTTCGATAATCAGAGATATTCCGATCAACATACCTTAATTAAATAATGCACATAATAATTAATTAAATAATGCACATAATAATTAATTAATCATCTATTAAATAATTAAACTTAATATTTTTTTGTCAAACCAACTGCAATGTTTCATTCAGCTATAATAGAAGAATATAATATAATATAAATGAAATGCATACTGACCACTTTTATATTGTACTGGAAAATACAAAGCCTTTGGTAAAATCACATGGACCTCAAAAGCTCGGTCTGGACTTTTGATCTTTGACTTTTGTATTTTCCAGTACAACATAAAAACCAGTGAGTGTGTATTTTAATACTGTGTGACTGTGTTTTAAATGCTTAACTTTTATGGATAATGGAGAAGAGCAAAAGAACAAATGTGCCCTCATTTACAATACAAAAAATGTTCAAAAATTAACTGTGGCCTCTCATTGGTGTCAAGAAACTGAAATATTATTTTAATTCATACTGGAAATGCGATAATAACAACCATTTTTATAAGATGGAAGCTTTTCGTTGTTCCATTGCGAGTAGAAAGAATTGTGAGTCATCCTTTCGTATTTGTTTTTATTTGTTGTTGATTGTATTAACATATCATAGGTATTTACTTGGAAAAGTTTCCTTTTTTTCACCAATTAAAAGTTTATAAGTTTGTTTTCATTTGATGCTGTCCATTTCGTGTATAATTTGATAGGTCATTCATAATGGCTTCCAAAATCAGGGCCTGTATCATGAAATACAATGCCCTAAAAAAAATGCTGGGAACCAATCAAAATGCTATGATTCCATACTGCCCTGATTTTATAATAAATAGTCAGGTAATAATACAATTATAATAGTAACATTTTAAAAGGGTACACTAAAGGGAAAGGGAGTTTAATATCTTAAATACGAAGAGTGCAAATTCTTGTTGTTCTCCCAAATTAAAGAGCTTTAAAAAGAAGTAATAACCAACAAAAGAGAAGTAATAACCAACAAAAAGGAAGTAATAACCAATAAAAAAGAAGTAATAACCAATAAAAAAGAAGTAATAACCAATAAAAAGAAGTAATAACCACTAATAAAGAAGTAATAACCAATAAAAAGAAGTAATAACCACTAATAAAGAAGTAATAACCGATAAAAAGAAATAACCGATAAAAAGAAGCAATACCCAATAAAAATATGAAATACCCAATAATAAGATGAAATAACCAATAAAAAGATGAAATAACCAATAAAAAGAAGTAAAAACCAAATAGGTTAAAGATTATCAAGAGACATAATAATACCAATTTTTTGTATTTTAATTTTGGCTAGATTAGTTCTAGCAGTTGTCCTGCATGAGAAAAGCAAAAAACGCACACAGATTTTTATTTTAGTCTAGCCATTAAACGACAGTAGTTATATAACTCAGTCCTCCTATCTTAAGCTTGTGAAAGGCTAACACAAGTAACCAACATAGGTAAACTTAGATGACTGAGTGTGAGACAGTAAAATACTGGAGGTAAATTAATGTTGCAATATTTTGTGTACAGAGATAGTTGTTTTATTATTTTTATACCTTAAAATCAGTTTTTCCTCCCTCTTGAGATTCTCAATAAAAATGTTTCTTAGGTCACAAAAAATATGGTGCATAAAATTAACCAAAATGTAAGTAAATTGTGGTTACTTTATACAAAATTAATATGAAATGTTTTTAGTTTGCCTCTTCTAGAGAATGTCACTGAATGTCAATGAATGTCACTTTAAATATCAAGAAATATACTTTCCAAAATATATAAACTTTTATATTTTTATTTGATCATGTTTAACAATATGGGATACAATGGAAGACAAATCAAGATTGTTAATTGTTATACATGTTATACATTACAAAAAATACCTGATTATACTGTGACTACTGCATACTGACTTTTAATTATCACAAACTTTAAATCATAAAATGTCAAATCATAAATTGAAAAATAATGGTACATCATAATCTATTTTCAATATTCACAAAAATGTTTCCTAATTTTAACAAACTGCATTGCAAAACAACCATCAGAAAAACACAAAAAATCTCAGCATTCTGGTATGGTATGCCCATCTTGGCCAAGTCGGAATTTTGGTTCTTTTTGTGGCTAAAAATACAACTTAAAATTTTGTGTTTAGTTTAAAAGGAAAACTGAATAATAAATGTATAGGCATTGGAGTATAATTTAAGTTACTACCCTAACTTCAAGATATCTACCCTGCATTTTGTTGCTAGTAGGGACCATGAACAAGCCCTGATTGTAACTATACATAAAAAATTATTACTCAATAACTCAACCAGATAACTCTAATATGACTTAACAGAAAGTCTTACTCTGAACTTTTTCTAATGCTCAACCTGGGAACACTGCTCACGAATCCTCAATGTGGTTGTGACACTTGAGATCAACCAAAATCATGCTATTAGTGCCAAGGGTGTCTGATACTTAGTGCACTCCAGAGATGTCCATGTATTCTAATTTGGTGCATACTTAAGGGCACTTGCAGGGGTTGACAAATCATTTTAAGCCTTGTACGTTGCTGTATTCGAATTTAATACACAACATACGTTAAATATTTTTAATGTATGCCAATTATATAACATCCTTACATGAAAGATTTTCATATTCTTATGGACACTAATGGCCTTCTCCTAACCTGATACCAAGAAAATAATAATTGAATTAAAAAGTGATTAGCAAAATTATGCAAGATTTCAATGTTATCTTAAGTCAGTATCTCTGTGAGGGGCGCTGAAGCAAATTTTTTTCATTTTGAAGGCTCTACTAAGATTGGAAAATGCACTTGCAAGCATTAAATTAACCCTTTGAGTGCCGCGGGACGTATATATACGTCATGAAAAGTTTTTCTCAATGACCACGGGACGTATATATACGTCATCGTGTCTACTTTGATCGTCAAATGGAAAAGAATACGCAAAAGTCTCAGAAATCAAGTATATAATAGACAAATCACGTTAAAGTTACTTTTCTATGTTTTTCCTGTTATTTGTCTAATGGAAATATTGTTTTACACAAATATAAAAAAGTAATGAACTAATTAAATGTCATATTCCACTTTTGTATGATAAAGTTCGAAGCAAGGAGCTGGACAAAGTCCAGGCTTTGATTCACAAGTTGTACACTGGTACCGTTTCTCAGATCAGATTCCCTTGGAGTAACAGACCATACAAGTATGCAACTATCAAATTTGATACTTTTTCCTCTGCTGAAAAAGTAGTTTTACTTCTTTGTCATAACATTTTCAGCACTTCCGTAAACACAGGCACACTTCCGGGAGTTTCACAAGCAAAATCGAACATGGAAGCTAAATCAAACAATGCATAGTACAATGCAGTGGCTTCCTAGTTTGTCTGAGCATCCATGAAAATTATTAAAGAGCTTTGATTTAGCGACTGAAGGCATTTAAAAGTAACCTATACTTTGACGTATATATACGTCCTGGGGCTGCTGCAAAAAACTTTTTATGACGTATATACGTTCTGTGGTCGTTCAGCAAAAGAACTTGTGGTCACCACAAAACGACTTTTGAAAAAGACTCCGGCACTCAAAGGGTTAAAACTGCATAGCATAGAACAAACAAAGTTTTCATTCCTCTAATCACTGAAAAAAGAAATATTTATGTACCTTTTATCACAGATATTATATGACAAGACAACATTCTGAAGAAAACCACGCATGTGAAGAGCTCACCGCCATTTTTTTTATTCTCACCAAACACAATGTATTGGTATCAAAGCTGACATATTCATTAATGAGCGAGTCTGACATTATTAAGTATTGAAAACCAACCTCGTTCCCAAACTTTGTAATCAAAATTTTCAATATCAACCAAAGGAGGAGCATGTTGTTATTATCGTATAACTGCAAAGGTTCCTCAAAGAAGATTAATAATGGGGCATTAGCTGTAATTTTTAAGGTATGTTTCATCTTGAGCATGGCATATGTGAAGGCTAGAAGCAATTTTCCACGTATTAATCGGGATCAAAAGCAGCATACATTCACGTATATCGTTAAAATAGTGTACATACATTTAAATAAAAATAACAATTTTGAAATACGTCACGTGTGCACGTATATGATTTGTCAACCTGTGACTTGTATCCTTTTATGTTTATTAAGAAAATTGGAAAATCCTCCTTCTTAATCATAATTTAAAAAAAATTTATAAGGCTAGTAGATATATAGTTAAACTCTAATTATCAATAAAAAAAATTATTTTTATTTTTTATTACCGGAAAAAGATGCACAAGAAAAAGGGTGTTTTTAACTCATTTTGAAACTCTTGAAAAAATACACCAAGTTGCTCCAAATTTTGTTAAAAATTCATTGGATTCTGATTCATTGTGACTGCACATACTGCATGGCGGAATTTATTTATTTTATATTTCAGGAGTTATTCAATAATTTCCATGTGGAGAAAAACCCACTCTTCACATTATTGTCTGTATAGACCAAAATAAATAAAAACAAGCAAATTCCACACACTTTTGTAATAGACATATCTTTGAAGTCAGAAAGTTTTAAAGGGCTATGACAAAGTAGTCAAAAGTTGGAGCTAAATATATGGCTACAATTGATAACAGCTATAAGAGAGCCTTATGACTTCTACATGCTAAAGTACTTTTAATTTTTAAACACATCAAATGAGTAAATAAAACAAAGGTGCATACATAATGTACATAATTATTAATAACAATATTGCTCGTTAGATTAATCTTGTTCCGAATTTTTATCATTCAATTAAGGATACACATAACCTTTAAATCGATATTTTTGCCAAAATGAAAATTTTATATAATTTAAAAGCTTATCTTGCATAAATATTTATTTTAATTATAAATATTAAAAAAAGGCACCAAATAAACAAAAAGTACTTTAAAAAATAAATGTTTGCAAAAACAGATTCATCTTTCTAATGTTTTTACTAACTGTTATTAATGGTAACGAATATTTTTTCCTTCCTTTTCTTTCTTACATTGTAAGAAATTGCAACTTATTGTAAGAAATTACAAGACTAATCCAAAAGAAAGAAGAAAAAACCTGGGACATAATCAGCTGCAATCTTAAACATTTCTTTGTTTTCAGATTATCCATAATAAAAGTTAAAACGCTATTTCTCAGAAAGGGAAGGGGAAAACTGGGAAAAAGTTGCTTTTGACATAGTAAGAATCGCCAATCTTTGCTCTACAAAACCATGTCTCATTTTTTCTTTAAATTGTTTTGTTCACGAGATATGAATGAATAGAAGGGTGAGGGAATTTTTCAAACATTTTTGTGTAAGTAACATGTTTTCTTGATTTTCTCGCCACTAACCCAAAATAAAAACCAACTGAGACATGGTTTTGGAGTTCGGAACATGAGCTTTCCGAACATATCATTTTCAACTAGAAAACACGAGACCAGTGTACCTTTTCACTCTTCGAATATTGACAGGCAAAAAAGCATTCAAATATTTATTTCTTCTTTTAAATAAAATATTAATTAATAATATTATGACAGTTGGATAGGCCATTTATTAAGCTTTTCAAAAATATATACTTTTATGACCTGCAAATACACATGAAAATATATTAATGATTTCCATCAACACTATGCTGAAGGTTATGTGTATCCTTAATGTATGGATGCAATTTTCAGCAAAAAACAACTTATGCCTGGAAACTTAGATGCCTGGAAACTTATATCCCTGGAATTTAACCAGTTTTCTGTAAAATATAAGATGTTTAGTCAAACAACCCCCTGGTAAAGGAGATGGGATTTATTCTATCTCCTGAATGTCTGAACTTTTAATCCATTGATGTGTAGGGAAATACAAAGGAAGAGCCTACAATAGGCACAAAATAACAAAGGAAGACTACAATAAAAAGCAAAAACAATACGTATCTGTGAAAGAGGATTATTATTATCACCAGTATTAAGGACCTAATTAAAGCTTAGTTTCTGCTTTGCTGCTGTTCATATAGATAAAACTTGCTTTGTAAAGACTTGATTAGAGTCTTGATTTTCTGACAGATGATTCTGATGACTCATGAATATAGGCAATTTGGCATGTGAATGTAAAAATTTAAATTAAAAATTATCTAAAATATTCAATTTTACACTACTCAACACACTATTCAACATTTTACATTTTAGCCATCAAAATTTCTACTAAATTTATATTGTTGCAATCTTAGATGGGAGCAATTAAGTATGAAGACCAACATTACAATTTTTTCTTCAACACCAAAACAAGAACAGAATATTATGCAAATTTCAAAAAGCTCAAAATGTGGAAATAAATTTAATTCTACCTAACACCCTGTTTTTAAAAATGAGGTAATAAATAATATTTATCAGTTCAAACTTTGTTGTACAAATTAACTAAATTTTGGAACATCATGGTCACAAAATTTACAGAAATTTTATATTCAGTTGTTACTGATCTAAAGCGTTCATACTCTATAGAAACCAATCTAATTTTCCAGATGTAATTTAAGCCATAATTAAATGGCATAAGGATGATACAGACAGTGATAATTAAATTAACGTAGATTACCTTTAATTTAGTTAATGTCGTTGACAATCTACTTTTACCAAACCAAACATATTTGTTTTTTGCCTGTCGAACCATCATTTCCATGCTCTCAAGAACATTCACAATATCATATACCCTACGACGACCAATATCTGAAAACATAAATGTAGATTTTGAAACACAACTTGGTTGAAAACACAGTTAACTATCAAGTTATATTTTTTGGAATTCAACTATTACCTTTAGCTTGCGTGTAATTTTCAACTCCATACAGATACTAAAAATCCTTTTTACTCTCCCAATCTCTGCATGTGCCTACAAGTTTTTTGATTTGAGTCTTTCAAGTAGTATTGCTGTTTCAATGTTTTTTACATTAGTGCATTGTCTTATAAACTTTAGGAAGAAAAAGAAGATAAGAAATCACAGGCACAGATTTGTTATTCTTTAATTTGCACATCATTTTCTTAGAAATCTATTAATTTATAATAGGTAGGAATAAATTTTTACAAGAATTTCAGTAATATTTTAGTGTTTACAGCATCCTTAAATCAAAAATGGTTGTTTTTTCAAAGGGATCCCGTAATCTTGGGCCTGCTGAGGGTTGTGTCATAAGTGCAAGCCCATCTGGACCTGTAAATTCACAACCACTAACTTGAGATTTATTAAATGTTATACAGTATAGAACCATGATAATACATAATGATTTCAGGTGTAGCTTGAAATTGAGTATGGCCATACTCTTAGACCTCTTTCTCCTGTTCTGTCAACCGGGCAGTTTGTAAAGGATATCTAAAGTGATTCATGATTGATATCAATTTACAAACATAATCTATAATAAAAACATAATTTCTTCATTCTCCATTTGCTTAATTTTCAAAAACAATTCCCTGCAACAGTCAAACAGCCATCACTGATAAAAATAAATCCCAAACAAACTGGGGAAAATTCCCACTGAAGACACTCCGGCTCAAATGCATTTCATATGATCTAGTCTAACAAGGCACCAAACCTACATAATACTTCAGCACCAACTTTACCTCCATATTCCAGGCATTGTCATGAGAGGTGTGCGATCGCACGCGCACACGAGCAAAATGTCCAAGACGTGCGATTGATCGCACATGCAGATTTTTAAAAATGAGGAGTAAAAATGTTTGAAAAATAATACACATTAATTGTTTCTTTGTTACAAACCATGTATTTTAATTTCATAGATTAATAGACTCCTTATTCCTTTCATTAATCACTACTATATCGTATTTAATTATTAATAAAAAGAATACCCGTCAGCTACTTTTAGATTTTCTTAGAAATGAATGAAAGAACAACTCACTAACGGCAAGTTCTGCCTGGTTCCCATGTTTTACTTAAAGGGGAAGTATGGTTTAAAATGAAACTTTTCAGGATTAAAGAGCTTCAAAAATTAGGAACATCACTTTTTAAATTTTTAAAAAAGCTCTTTCCGTTCCTGAGATATTAAATAAAAAAGGTGGCACATTTGTAGCATTTCTTGCTCTTAGCAACAATTTAGTTTTCAGCTAAGCATAACCAAGATGTTGAGAGTGAACAAACTCTATCACTTGGCTTAGGTGTCAACTTAGAATTATTTACAGTAGTTCTACACATCAACCTAATCCACCTAACTCTTCTATCTTTGTGTAATTTTGAACCAGGAAAACTAAACAAACAAAATTGTTCTGGACAAAAATGTCTTTGTGGTACCAGGATGTAAATCACACTGACTTTGCCTCCTTTTATTAAGCTTATATTTGCTATTGTGAAAGTTAACAGCAGCACAGTTTGATGGTCCCATGGTTAAGATAATTAAAATAATAAAATATTTTTACTGCCAACAAAGACAAAACTTCTTCTTTCACCTTCATGGGAAGGAAAATTCTTTGTACACTAACAATGACCCAGTCTCAAACCACACATATATTTTCATAATGGCAGATGTGTATGTTGGATTGATCAACAAGACTGTTAAAAGTGGATTTTATACAGAGGTTTTCTTTAAACGGAAAGATCCAGATTTCCAAAATTTCGTCAATAAATTAAATTACCTAGGTTACATACAGTCACAAAGTTTCATCGGGATATATCAAATAATTTTTCGTATAACTTTCGTTAGTTTTCGACTAATCTCCTGTGTGTTTTTTTGCAGCTGTCTCATTGATGGTTCGGCATTAAACTTGTGAAATAAGTGAATCAGAGTTTTACGAGTTTCAACGACTTCCAAACAAATGTGAAAAATAAACATATCTTGAAAGTTGTTAGTTTTATTACCTAGCTATTATACATTGTCTGACTACTATTCATGGCGGAATTTTGGAAAACTGGGCCTGTCCCTTTAAACATATCATATAATACGCAGTCTTTGTAACAGGTACAGGTTGGACTGTAGATACATGACACTTCAATTTTAAATACTAGAAAGTTAGCATACCAATTGCCAACATGCAATGGAAGTCTAGTAGACAGTTAATAGTCCCATTGACAAGCATATACAAATACGTTCTGGAAGAATTGAAGAATTTCAATTAATATGAATACTCACTTAGCGATTTCACAACATCATCAAGCAGAATTGTAGTTCCACTTGGTGAAAATTCTGGATAAATAATCATAAATCTAAGAAGAAATTTTTAAGAGGGAAATACATATAACAAGAAATATGGAAATTAAATATCATGTGCGCAACTCATGTGCTTTGCAACAAACTATATTTGTTCTTCAATAACAACAATTTTGAAATAAATGACCATTCAGTGCCCCTTTTCACTAATACTGGACTCTGCCCTCCCTGATACAGTATATACTTCTTGTAAAAAAAAAAAATCTCTTAACAAGTGACATATGGTGACACAGCGATACAGCACTTTTAAATCTTATCACTTTTAGTGTGGTTCTTATTTATTTTATTAAAAAGAAACAAAGTTTGAAAATAAAAATTTATCTTTGTCTATGACATATTTGTTATGAGGGTGGCCTAGAACTACAAGTTTACTAAAACTGCAGTTTTGCAGTAAGGTAACTAGAACATGGTGCATAATTTTCTTGGTGTTTATGATAAGATATTGACAATTGAGTGAGAGGTCATAGTTAGTGTCAAATCCATGCTAGATACATTATATTTCCACTATAACTTAAGTTGCCGGGCTACTCATGGCAACACAGCGTAATAAATTGCCATTAAATTGATTCATATATCAAAGGGACTATTCTCTGTATACCAAGTCTTAGGGAAAATTATATCTTATCCTAAAGACTGGGATAAAGAAGCAGAACTGTTCAATGTGGTTGAAAATTCCCTGTGGTAACTGAAATGCTGTCTATATTGGTGAGTCAGAAAGATTGCTTGAGCAATGATAAAAAAACATGACTGCATTGTTCATAACAGATACATAACGAAAAGTCCAATAAGGAAGATGAAAATTTGACCATAAATTTGATTAGGATAATATAAATGTAATAGACCGTGGGGATAATTTAAGAAAAAATTCACTCAATGAGTTGAAGATGAAGAACGCCAATATTTCATATAATGTATCAGATATATGGATACAAGCTTTGAATCTGTTGTGTCCAAAAAGCTTTGTCAGTAAAGGTGTTGTAAACAAAAAATTTCACCAATGTCAATGCCCAAAGTTAAGAAATTATTTCTCAAACTGTTGTGTCCAAAAAGCTTTGTCAGTAAAGGTGTTGTAAACAAAAAATTTCACCAATGTCAATGCCCAAAGTTAAG
>JANTOQ010245364.1:0-11420 GCA_027564595.1 Bythotiara depressa | reverse complement strand
ATGTGCACAATCAATACTTGAAGCAATGTCAATTAATTATAGTATGGCGGAGAAAGGTCTTTTAAATGTTTTAAATTATGTCATTCATTATTACACTCCTCCACACTTGTTTTCAAAGTTTTTAAAAGTACTCACTCTCCTGCCTTGAATACATTGTCATCACTTCCAACCAGTTGTATTTCATTTGTTTGACCCAAGACACCAATAAGTTTCAGGAAGATTTTTGCAGCAGTACCAGCCTCAGCTCCTGCAGCAGTGTATGTTGTAGCAGTATAGTAAAAATCTGGAAATTAAAAAGGAACTTTTAAAGAATAAGGATGATACACCTTTGATGCCATAGACTCGTCTATTTCACTTACATTCTCATTGTGAAATTAAAAATTAGATTTGTATACATATGGAAACATAATAATATAAAAGAATCTTTACTATAAACTTAAAAACAAGTAGTTACAAACTTGTAGTTTTATATAGGTCTCTGATAAAATATAACATTAAGACATGAATTACCTGGATCAGTTACTGTTACTTCAACTGTGTAATTAGTTTCTGGTCTTGGTTTAACTTCATATGTTGTATTCTCATTTAGCCATAGTTCTTTATCTTCACCAGCCCACTTTGCAGAAAATACCACGGGCTCATCCATTGATGATTCATCAATTTTTAAAGTAGCTCTCGATCCAGGAAGTAATTGAATCTCTTTAGCAATACTTTCAATTGCAGGTTTTGCTGTAATAGTTATCTCTTTTCCAGCCAAATTTTGGAATTTGACCTGTGCAGAAAGCTTGGTGGCTGTCTTTTTATCGTCTATTGAAAAAAAAAACATTCAAAAATTTACCTTTACTTATTTTGCCAAATCCTATTTACTTTTTTGGTCTAATAATGCTGGTATTCTTATATTAACTACCTGTTAATCATCAAGATAAACAAAAATAATCCATTTTTAAATTACTCTATGATTGTCTAAGACAAACATATATGACACATGTTCATATATAGATTCAGATATGGTATTTGTAAAATTGTTTTATTTCCTGATATAAACAAAGTGTATCTTATACTGTTCACACAAAGAAACAGATAAATATATAAATTAGCAATAAGGTTTTAAAAGACAAATAAAAATATACAAAGGAGATTTTATATTTACCATCCTTTTCTTTAATACATTCTTTATTGTCTTTACTCCAAACAGTTCCTATTGGACATTTCTTCCTCAGAGCAATACCTTGGTTACATGACACAAAATAATGGCGATCTCCTGGGTCAGTGAAAACTCCTGTTTCCTCTGGACAAGATACTAAAACGTAGAAGGTAAAATTAAAAGCAATTATTTTTGATAGGCATTAGAAAATAAGTATTGAACTGTACTTATAGTAAACAATGACAATAATTGATTTCAGAATATACAGAAAGGTTCGACAAAATATTTAATTATAATCATTAGAACAGTTCATTTTGCCAGGAAATTCAAATTCATTATTTCTCTAGAACAGCTCTATTTGCTATTGAAATAGACTTAAGCCTCAACAAACCTAATTGGAATTCCTACATCAGGTTATAAATTGTCATTTCTGAAAAATTATTCCATACTACAAGCAAAAAACAACAATGCTTTAAAAGACTTACAAGGCTTAGTAATTTCCACTACAAATACTTGTGTTGCTTGCTCTGAAGGTGTAGCTACATATGTTTGTTCTTCATCCAATGGCAATGACTCACCACTTTCACTACTCTTAGCTCTAAATGTTACAGGGAAATTGGTTTGTGCTCCCTGTTCAACAAGACGTAGTTCTAAAATCATCTTTGGCTTAATGGAATAACCAGTAGTTCTATGTTCTCCTTTGTCTGGATATAAAGTGATTTCTTCTCCAGCTTTGTTTTCAAAGTTGACATTAATGAATCGGTCAGTTGATATAGTTGTTGCTAAATCAAATTAATAAGAGTCAGCAGATGTTGCAAAAGTAAAATATTTAATGTATAAACAAATTTGAATCCTAATATATCTACGTTTAGTTCTGAAATGTAGCTCTCTAAAACTTACCATGTCCCCAATAGTAAACATAAATCTTTGTGGCATCTGTTTTGCTCACATATTGATCAAACAAAACAAACAGATTGCTTGTGAATCTTGCTAAACTCTTCGGATCACCAGAATTTTCCCTACCAACAATAATCCTACTATTCTTTTCATTAGTATGAGTTTGAACTTCGATTGTATCAGTTGTCTTTGCACTTGTTTCACCATTGATGTACAAAGACAATCCTTTGTCCTTACCCCATGACAGCAATATAAATACCCACTTATTTATTGGAATATTACTTTTTACCTATAAAGACAATTTGAAATGCTAGTTAGTATGGTGATCAACAGATAACAACAACAAAAACTATAGTAGCAGAAAGGACAATACAAAAATTAAATAATCTTGTATCTTGTATGTGTGCATTCCATAATTAATTTAGAATTCAATGGCAAGAATGTATGACGACTACTACTTTTAAAGAGTTGTCCTACAGCTTCACTTTAAATAAGACATAAATAAAGTTACATATATAATGTAGCTACATACCGTCCACATCTTATTGTTATATGCAACTTCAGCATATACTTGATTGTTTTGTAAATAGAGAGAAAATCCTTGACCTTTATGCCCACCAGAGTCAATGATAAACTTAGGACTCATGTAAAGAGATACAGTTTCATCTAACATTAACTTTGTTGCAATTGTTAATCCTTGATCACATAAAATAGGGTTCGAGAAACAATCTCCTAAAATCAAAACAAAGATAATTTTTTACCTGTTGGTACAATACACTGCGTAGTATAACCTAATATATAATTCATACAAAGTTATAACATGCAAAACAAAATACAAAACATAGTTATACCTAGGTGCAAGTACGATCTTAGCACTCGTTTTTCAAAACACATTAGTGCCACCAGTTCAAGAAAATAGAAACAGCACTCAATGATTTAGAGTTTCAAAACGAAGAAATAATACTTCCATACATTCAAGTGAGAATGTTTTTTCCACTAAAAATAATGGATCCTTAGTAAAAACTAAACATTGCTTAACATACTCAACACTTACCATTGAATTCTCCAGCATCAAGAAAACCAGTATTTCCATCCAATAACACACCACCATCAACAACATTTACTGAACCATTTACTGCAATTGGAGGGTTAGCTGGTACTTGACCATTTCTGATTGTTGTTGTTAACCAGATATATGTTGGATTTTGACCAGGTGCTAATATCAAAGGTGAATTATAAAAATATTTGTTGAGTTTACGTAAGCTTGATGACCACTCTCACTTTAGAAACATTTATTTATAATATTAAAGATCAGTTACTATCAAAATAAGTCAATATGAAAACATTTTATTAAGGATCATTAAGGATCATTAAAAGGAAACATTACAGTCAATAAAAGACAGAACTGAAACATGTTATCAAACAATTAACCTAAAATGGATTTTACAGTACAGTAAAAATCGTATGTCATTATACACAAAACTAAAATTAAACTAAACATTTTGTCAATTTTTATGTTCAGTTAAACATATTACTCAGTTAGACCTCCTTTACATCTACAACATATAATTAAATGTAGCTTGAAGTGTACTATTTATACTGTTTTCTCTCTTGCTTTTTTGTGATTACACACTCTTTTCTACACACCTGATGATGTAATGATAAGATCTGTATATTCTGCTTGATTTTCCTTTGGTATGATCTCTTGAGCTTTTCCATTATTATTAATCAAAAGCGGTATGCCAGTCTCTGCATCACTTGCATTGAAATATACTGGCGCCACAGATTTACCATCAGTTGATAAATCAATCAACGTTATCTCCAATGGTTTTAACGGACGAATGACAAAGCCATCAGGTTTCCCTTTGTCAGGCAGTAAGACAGCATTTCGTCCAACATCATTGTATATACGAAGCCTTGCATAGAAGGCTTTTGCTGTATCTAAATGTATTTATTTATGAAATAATATCATTGTGTAAATGAACAGATGGAAATGAAGGAGAAATTAAGACCATTTATATACATTCTTCTTTTATACATCTGTCAACTTCACTCAAACACAACAAAAGAGAATATTTCTGTAACTCTAAGTAACTATCAATACAATAAGTTATATACACCATCCATTGTTGTCATATGCAATACAGAGGTCATTTAGTTCAATATGTCAACAAACATGCATTCAGTACTTTGCTTGTATATGCTAAAAAACAATTCTCACACTTACAACTACTCCAGAAAAACATATAAACATTTTGTATATCAGCAACATCGATGTAAGTATTAAATGTAGTAAGAGAGCTGATTTTCAATGCAGCAAATGCTTCTCCTCGAATATTACGACCAATACTGAAGTTAGGATTGATTTCAGTTTGTGTTGCCTCTTTTATCTTTGTTCCGGAACTATCTGCTGCCACAAGCAGAGCATTATAATATAAGGAAAGACCACTTTGCTCACGCCAGGTGGCAATAATGTAATACCATGTTTCCTCATCAGCATCAACTTGATGCTCAACCTAATGTTTTAAGAAATAAGATCAATGTTTAGTCCAATTTTGTAAATTAAGAATTCTTTTCACATTAAATACGTTTCAACATTATATTCCATTTGCAAGTTTTTTTAAATATTACAATATAATGTCAGTATTATCATTTAAATGTATAGAGATAAAGGTTTTATTGTTTTGGATATCAAATATTTCTGAGATACGATTTTATGAACATTATGACAATGCTAAGTTTGAAAGCAGACAATGAAGCTGCTCTCAAAATTTTGTGTTCCAAAACAACCTTTCCCTAGAATACAGTCATATATCTTCCAACATCTTAAGAAGCATTAATTTACTCTCTGCTGGAACATTTGATGTGTTCCCTAGAGAAAAATAGCCTCCTAAAATTATTGTATTGCTTGTCACTGGAATGTTTTGATGTATTACCTAGGTTTACATGTACCTGTAATATATAATATTTTAAAATATATATAATATTTATTTTAGTAAAATATATTTTCCTTCAATGTTATTGTCTGCTGGAACTCTGATGTGTTCCTTATCTTATGCTTTGTTTTTGGGGAGTTGTTTCTTATGAAAATAAACTCCTACAAGCTGCAAATTATGGGAAGTCAGTAATACCTATTTCATGGACATTACATCATTGGCTACTACTGTATTCTAAAGAGAAACTTACTGTCCATGTCTTCTCTTTAGTTGTGAGTTGATAATGTACTTTACCACTTTTCAGATACATAGATACCCCGGGTGATGATCCTCCATGTGCACCACTGTCTAATATAAACCTTGCCTCTGTATAGTTCAACGACTCTTTAGTAAATCGAGCCTTCAATGATACTGTGAAACCATTTGGACAATTATCTGGGTCAATTAGACAATCTGTTTCTTTAAACTTAGCATCAAGCCATGTGTCAACACCATTTAATGACAGCCCACCACCATTCACTGCCTCTATTCCACCATGAGCAGTAAGGGTTGGATTTCCAAGTATTTGATCATCATCTACTTCAAGCAGTGCATATGAATGGCTTGGAATAACTTTTAGTGCTAAACAACAAAATATCTTTTAATTTATAGACTTGTAGTAAATTTAAAGCACAGTACATCCAATTCAAGGGAATAAAATGTGATATACAATGTTCCCAAAATAATTTTTCGGGGGTACTTACTGAAAACAGAGTCATAAGAATTTTTTCATAGTAAACCATATAAGTAGAACTGTCAGACGATTTATAAAGATTATTGGTTGGGATTAGTTTATAAAGATTATTGGTTGGGATTAGTTTATAAAGATTATTGGTTGGGATTAGGAAGCTTTCACAAACATAGTGAAAAATACAAATACACTACATAAGGAGTGAAACTAGAGTTTTTGAGAATGGATGAAATTTGCAAATTACCATATTCTCTAATTCTCTAATTCTAAAACTGTCAAGAGTAACATCATTAACAGATTCATATCTAAAGTCCATGACAAATCTCAATCTAAACAATTATGCCTGAATTAAAGATAGGTAAATTCTATAATTTTGTTAAGGAAGTATATTTACCTTGTGGTGTTATTGTGACATTGTGTACGAGATCTTTGTCTATTGATGGTTTCAGTGCAATCCAATCAGAATTATTTAACAGTACTTTTATTTGTTTCTCCTGATCCACTGCTTTGAAAACAATTTCTTGATATGGGTCCTGACTGTCAACTGTTATGTTGACTTGTAAGAATGCTCTTGGATCAAGGAAGTACTTTCCTCTACTGCTTCGACTTGGGATGATTTTTATCAAGCGATCAAGTTGATTGTCAAATAAAACAACTAAGTGAGTCTCAGTAATGTGACTCGCTTCTCCTGTCTGTGTCACATTACTACCTTTTTCTTTAACTATATGAATAATTAATACAAATGAATATTTATCTGGAAATAGCATTGTAATATAATATGTGAGCAGTAGGCCTCACAAATATATTCCAACACACATTTTATCTTGAAAATATAATCACATTAAATAAATAAATATTTATGCAATTATTCAACTAAGGCAGATGTGGTGGCATGCATTTGAAATCTTGCTACTTAGAGACTGTAATCTTGCTACTTAGAGACTAAATTGTCGATCAGCCATGGTTTGATCCCACCTGTGGATGACAGCTTCACTTCTGAGTTGTCTTGTTGAGTAAAAGTTCCTGCTTGACTTGCAGAGCCAATTAGAAACTTCCACAGTTCATTGATAGCAGTACTTTAAGCACTGAGGAGGAGGATCCTGACTAATAATACATAAATAAATAATATTTCTGTATTTTCAGGTTTGTTGTTAAAGAACATTAAAGCCAAGAATGGAGGTGTAGAAAGAATCTTTAAGCTTTAAGAGTCCACTGAATGCAAAACATGGAGTTAGATTATAATTATTTAAAACTAAATCTTAAATTTTCTCCATTAACAGCAAACAGTTATTGATATAGGTTATTCAAAACAAAACAGTGGTACACGTAATGTACACAGAAAAACAGTGGTACACGTAATGTACACAGATAAACTAACCTGAAGGAGTAATGTTGATGTAGGTTATTGTTTCTGGATCATCTGATGGAGTAATTGTAAAAATCTGCTGACCATTTATCAACAAATTTCTACTAGTCCCAAATTCATGTACCTGGAATTCATACTCAGGAAGTTTATCATCAGATGTTCGAATTGTTTTTGTTAAATTTGCAGTGTCGTGGTTTTCAATATCTCGTGTTTGCGGACTATCATCTTCACTCCATACTAGGGTAACTTTTTTACCTGCCTCGTTAGTGAGACGTAACTTGATATAAAATACTTTTTCATTTGGATCAGTTATAATCAATGTTGATACTTTCTTCTCTAACAAAGGAGTGATAACAGCTTGACTTTCACCATTAACTAACAATTGGTGTGCCTTGTCAAAAGATTTTGCTTTGAAGACAATAATCTCTGGTTGAATTGTGGAAGTTGTGATAAAATCTGCAGTTTGTACTGAAGTAGCTGGTATTTCTCGCAATCCAGGCTTTCCACTGTCTATGTAAACTAACCACACAGCCTTGTCTACTTTGTTTTCCACCCTAATACTTGTGTAATATGTCTTTTTTTCAAATCCTAGAATCAATATTCAATTAAAATTTTAATATGGAAGTTGCAAAGCAATCCCCCATTTTGAAAAGGTGCTTTTAGACAATGATTTATGACACCGACTCATCCAATGCATTGTTTACACGCTGTACACTCTCTTATGGAGTGTCAGGTTATTCAGATAAAATGCTGGCAGGGTACAAACAAACAAATAAACAAAGCTGCTTCATCAGTTGTGATGTTTATGTTAAAAAGCAAAATAATCTCAAAGAAGATCAGATTAATACACACTTCATAATTAGTATTAATACAGTAAAAGAGAGGAATATGTATTAATTGCTTGTGTGTAGTGATCTGTGCGTGTAAAACAGGTGTTCTCACACAATAAAGAGTAAAATCAATAATCAGCCTTGGCACCACAAACCTGCAAAAAGACAAATAAGACAATGCCTCTCTCCTGTAACTGCTAATTTTTCATGATCAACTAAAAAGATTATTCTAATACTGTACCTTTATGGAAACTCAAAAATGAAAACAGCAATGTATACACATATGCACGCACACATGCACACATAAATTTGGTAATAAATAAACAGTTTCAAAACATTCATAATATTAAGAGTACATTCTTACAAATATTTCATCAATTTCCCCAAACAAAAAGGAATTTTAATTTTAATCAATTGAGAAACTTAAAGGGAATGAGACACTGCAATTATTTTCCTTTAATGAAATAGACATTGAAAAGTGATATAAAACAATACCTGATATTACTGTTTTCTGTTTCGATGTTATTTCAATAATTATTGTTTCTGCAGCATCTCTGGGTTGCATATCAAACATTTCTTTGCCATTAATCAATACCGGTGTCAGTGTACCATCAGCTCTTCCTGAGATTTCAATCATACCTGGATTACTTGTTGATAAAAATTGACTCTGATAAGATGCAGTTCCATCAGGACTCAATGACGTTTCTTTCATTTCACCATTTTCTACCCATTGTATTGTAACATTTTTACCAATTTTGTTTTTAATATTTAGGTTGACAAAATAATAATTACCTTGTCCTAGAAGATACAAAAGTTATTATTATTTCCACCAACCCTTTTTATTACAATTAAATATAAAACACTTGTGTATTAGGACCTATTCTTTTATTGCAATTACATGCAGCTTCAATTCACAAAAGTTATATTTTATTCATCTAGGTCATCAAATGTCAATGGCCTAACTACCTAAGTAAAGGTTGAGAAGTAATTGAAAGGATCAATATATATTAATTTATGCATATCAGAGTTGTTAATGAAAGAAAAAATGTACCTGCTCCTTCTCCAATGTTTGCTGTAACTATTTTCTTTTGAATTGTTGGTGTAACAAGCAAAGAGTCTTTTCCATGAATCTTAATAATAGCCATGTTGCCAGGATCATATGCTGTAAAGAGCACTTTTTGTGGTTCTGCATCAGATTTAATGATAATTTCTTGTACTAAAGCACCTCCTGCTGGAATGAGCTCCTCCTTCCCTTCCTCAATTTCTTTCCATTTAACTAAAATATCTTTATTCTCATTGTTGTTTAAGTGGACACTGATGTAGTAAATCTTAGCTCCATTTGCTCCTGCAATAACAACATACAAAAATGTAACATAACACATACACTTACTAAATTATTTAGGTTAAGCTAAAAAATACACATAACCTTCAGCATAGGGTGGAAGAAAATCAATAATATCTTTTCATATATGCATTTTCAGGTCATAAAAGTGTATATTTTTGAAAAGCTTAATAAATGGCCTATCCAACTGTCATAATATTATTAATTAATATTTTAGTTAAAAGAAGAAATAAATGATCCAGCACTTTTTTGCCTGTTAATGTTCGAAGAGTGAAAAGGTACAATGGCCTCGTGTTTTCTAGTTGAAAATTATATCATCGGAAAGCTGATATTCTGAACTCCAAAACAGTGTCTCATTTTATTTTATTTTGGATTAGTGGCGAGAAAATCAAGAAAATGTGTTATTTACAAATTAAAATGTTTGAAAAATTTCCTCACCCATCTTAATTCATTTATATCTTGCAATCAAAACAATTTAGAAAAAAAATGAGACACTGTTTTGCAGAGCAAAGATCGCTGATTCTTACTATGACAAAAGCAACTTTTTCCCAGTTTCCCCTTGTACATTTTCACTCTTCAAAGCTAGGGAATAGCATGAAAAAACGTTTCTGAGAAACAGCGTTTTAAAGTTTATTACAGGTGGATAAACTGAAAACAAAGAAATGATTAAGATTGCAGCTGATTACGTCTCATAAGGTGGGTTTGTTTACATTTCTTTAGGTATAGTCTTGTAAATTATTACAATAAGTTGTAATTTCTTACAAAATAACAAAGACAATGAAGGAAAAAATGTTGGCTACCATTAGTAACATTTAGCACAAATGTTAGAAAGATTAATCTCTCTTTGCAAACATTTATTTTTATAAGTACTTTTTATTTATTCTGGGATTTTCTTGTGAAAAATTTATATTTCTAATTTAAAATAAATATTCTTCGCAAGATAAGCCTTTAAATTATATTAAATTTTCATTTTGGCAAAAATATTGATTTAAAGGTTATGTGTATCCTTAAATGTTTTCATAATGGTTTTGTAATTTTGGTTCCTCCAGTTCAAAACAATAGACGTAACAGTTGATAAAACATTGTGATGTTCCTTCATAACATATTGCCCTAATGTAGAATGTATGCAACTCACCTACATCAAAATTTATTATTGTAAAGTAAAATGACATGTTTTTTAAGAAGGTTAAAGGTAAGATAAATCTGGTAAGAGGGTCGGGAAACTCTTTCAGTTTACACTACAAAATGATATTGACATTATTTCTGGTTGATATAAGCATCAAACATGAACACAATAATGACATTTGATACTAAGATTTTAACATTTCTTTACCAGCAGATTTTTCAGCATATAACTTAACAAATATTGTTTTCTTGGCCTCAGTTGGTGTAACTTTCAATATGTCTTCTCCATTTAGCTTCACAATCTGACCAGTTTTCTGCTCATGTGCTTCAAACTCAACAGGATCAGGCACTCTAAAAGCACCAATTGTGAATTCATGTGTCACAATTGAATTTCCTGGGATTGGTTTTTCATCTTTAACTGCATCAGGTAATACCCACTTTAATATTACAGTTTCATTCGCCTTTTGATTATCTACCTGTATGCTAACATAATAGATTTTGTGTGTCTCCGTCATAGAAAGTCTTGGTTTAGGTGTTTGAAACATAGCTAGGATAAAAATTAATAGTAGTTGAAACGAAACATGAAAACGATGAGAAAATTCTATTATCTATATATACATATGTTTCTACAGAAGCATTTCTCTAACAGTCAGTCTTATGTATATATAAAGAAGGGATAGCACCTGGTCGTTCAAGTATTTTAATAGAATCTAGTAAACTTTGCACATAAAGTTAAAAAATAAACAGTAATAAACAATACAATGCCGACAGTAAATATATCAATTACACTGGCATCTATCTACAGAAAATCATACTATTGTGTATGAGAATCACAACCACTTGACTTATCATCACAGTAGATTCAAATGATAAGAAAATCAGTTGTTCTTACCACCTGCTGGTCCCACTGTAGATGCCATACCTAATTCCATGGTTTGATTGGCAGTACTTTCACTCATTCGTAATGTGATGTTATGTGTACTCATAAAGGCAGTACCAGCACCTTCTGTCACTTCCAATTGAATTGGATCTGGAACATTCGTAGCTTGA